>JAXRKP010001341.1:127500-135000 GCA_037039925.1 Doris montereyensis | reverse complement strand
CCAACAGAACATAGCGATGTCGTAAATGTTACGAAAGAAGACACGTCAATGCCGATTATGTATCCATAACATCGGATGGATGAGCAAAATACTTAGGAGTTTTGTCGAGGATGGATGAGTTGATGAGTGGATTTGAATCATTAACGGATGGATTTTGAGAGATGATGTTGTTGTGACATCGGATGGATGAGAAGGTGAGTTGTCTGTCCAACAGATGGATGAGCCGACAGTGTGAGTTCCGTCCTTTAGCGCCTAACATCCATTTGGTGCTTCACTGGAAGAAGGTGAGTTGTCTGAACATCGGATGGATGAAAGAAGGTGAGTTGTCTTATGTATCCATAACATCGGATGGATGAACGGTGAGTTGGTCTGCAATTATCGGGATGGATGAGAAGGTGAGTTGTCTGTAACGATGGATGAGAAGGTGAGTTGTCTGTAACATCGGATGGATGAGAAGGTGAGTTGTCTGTAACATCGGATGGATGAAACGGTGAGTTGTCTGTACATCGGATGGATGAGACGGTGAGTTGTCTGTAATATCGGATGGATGAGATGTCGGGTGAACGTTTGTTCTGTAACATCGGATGGATGAGACGAGTTGTCTGCAACAATGGAATGGATGAGACGGTGAGTTGTCTGTAACATCGGATGGATGAGATGATGAGTTGTCTGTAACATCGGATGGATGAGACGGTGAGTTGTCTGTAACATCGGATGGATGAGACGGTGAGTTTGTCTGTAACATCGGATGGATGAGACGGTGAGTTGTCTGTAACATCGAATGGATGAGACGGTAACATCGATGGATGAGGTTGTCTGTAAATCGTATGGATGAGATTTGGGTTTGAGTAAATCGGATGGATGAACGGTGATCGGATGGAATGAGAGACGGTGAAAGGTCTGTAAAATCGGATGGATGAGAAGGTGAGTTGTCTGTACATCGGATGGATGAGACGGTGAGTTGTCTGTAACATCGGATGGATGAGACGGTGAGTTCGTAACATCGGATGGATGAGACGGTGAGTTGTCTGTAACATCGGATGGATGAGACGGTGAGTTGTTCTGTAACATCGGATGGATGAGACGGTGAGTTGTTGTAACATCGGATGGATGAGAAGGTGAGTTGTCTGTAACATCGGATGATGAGACGGTGAGTTGTCTGTAACATCGGATGGATGAGAAGGTGAGTTGTCTGTAACATCGGATGGATGAGAAGGTGAGTTGTCGATGAAAAGCAAGACGTGGATGTAGAGACGGTTTTGTCGAGTTATCGTAGCATCGCAAGCCTTTTTAGGGTAAATTGTTTCCGTCCCCATCCCGGTCTTCCGGGACAACCTGTAGTCAACGAGAAGTTGTCTGTTTTCAAGTATGTGAAGGAAATGACATTGAATCATATAAAATTCCCATAGGAACAAAGACTAGACAAATGCAAGGACCACCTTTGGGGATCGAACGTATCGACTCCTGCGTCTGCACCCATCGCCTCGTTTCAAGAAAAAGAAAAGATGCTACCTACCAACCGAGCTAACTACACTCCTTCTCTATTCAATGTCATTTCCTTCACTTTCGACATGCCCTTTTTGCTTCACTGTCTGCCCTTTTGCTTCACTGTCTGCCCTTTGCTTCACTGTCTGCCCTTGCTTCACTGTCTTTCCTTGCTTCACTGTCTGCCCTTTGCTTCACTGTCTTCTTGCTTCACTGTCTGCCCTTTGCTTCACTGTCTTCTTTGCTTCACTGTCTGCCCTTTTGCTTCACTGTCTGCCCTTTTGCTTCACTGTCTGTCTTCAAGTATATGAGACATCTTGGACGTCCGTATTTTCCACCTCTGTTTTGAATTCAATGGCTTCTGTCGATACAGTTAGCCATTACTGTAATACCGTCAATGTGTTCTAGGTAAAAAGCTAATCACATAACAAAGAGTAAAGAAAGAAAAGTAAATGCAAGCTATTATCATCTTCCCACATGTTATGATATCTAGAACTAAAGCTTATCCTGGTTTCTGTAGCGATACGTGGAGTAAACAATACAAAGTGACCCCCAAGACAAGACAACACTGCTGACTGCTTTAGGACTATCATTCAGTTTGAGTAATTTCTGGTAATCCGTTCATACATTATGGCGTCGGTAGAGCAGTTAAGCTTGACTGGGGATCATTATGTTCCGGGTTCAAATCCTAAGAAATATAGGTCCGACGCTGTGCTCCTTGGGAAAAGACATTTAACACACATGTTTCCCATTCAACCCAGGTGCAAATGGGTACTGGCACTAGCATGGAGTACAAATCTGCGTAAGACTAGCGTCCTGGCCTGGAGGTTATTATTATCATATGTCCTGTTCTGCTTCGCGCTATTGAAACCGGGATAAACTCCAGTTATGTGGGCCATAATAGTCTTAATGGAACTTGCATTTTTTTACATTTGTACATGGTTGATTGGATAATATGTTATGCTTCCATGTTCATTTTTTTAAAGATTGAAAAGAATGATATGGATGCAACTATGAATAATCCTGATCCGTAGATCTTCATAGCTGTACATTGTATTGCCTAATTAAACACAAGTTATAACTTTGTTGTATATATACATTCTTTACTTTTCCACCAATGAATTGAAAACACACACCAACAAAACCACAAAACACATACCATCACAACACACACACACAGACATGGGAACCATTTAAATCATTCACAGGTCTCACCTGCTTGCATGACATGGATCGATACCACACCACAGTGGATATCATCAGCAGGAAACAATCGATACCCATGGATCTAATATGGCTGCCTTTAATTGCTTGGCAAATCGCCCAGCGGTTTAATCATTGCACCTTGCTCTTTTTCATCTTTGCATTAGCCAACCTTTTGGCATCTTCTAACACATTGAGTTGTCTTCATCCTTCTTTTTAAAAAATCTGAAGCACTGTATAAGGAAGATGAGGAAGTGTCTGTCAATGTTAGCTCATTTACTCTATTATTGAAACTCCGCTTTTCCCCCTTACTCAGTGTGTTTTGTAAGAAAAACGCAATAGCTTTGCTACTGGGATACTCAGTATTCATGAGGACGTGAGATAGAGTACATACATGTATACTATTATCTATAAATATAAATATTGGAGGGTTCCATCACTAAACGCGATATAACAATATATATGAAATTAGAAACAAAATGGAGCCAACGGCTCCGTGATAAAGGTTCTTCTTGACGAAGTAATAATCCCCCCTTTCTTTCAGCTCGACAATTCGACTTTTCGTCTCTTTACTCTTAGCGTTACTCAAACCAGTGACCTCTGCTGACCTCTGCATTGGCAAGTATCACTGAAAGAAAAGAGAGCCAATTGGCAAAGCAAAGGGGAGATAAGTGCCACGAATTGCATGCATGTACTCAAAGTGATTGTCACCCTAGTTCTGTAAGGATAAATAACATCCAAAGATTTGTCGAAATACCTTCCTCGTCCTCGTCAGTTCTCCTCCCTTTCCTATACCTTCAGCATCTAAATCTTCTAACGCAGGATCTTCACTGTCTCACCGACTTTCACTTGCGTCTTCAGGAGAGTAAACATTGTAAGCAAAGTGTCTATACTGTACACACGTTTGTCTGATGACCCCAAGGCCATTGGGAAATAAGACATTGTAAGCAAAGTGTTTATACTGTACAATACGTTTGTCTGATGACCACAAGGCCATTAGAAATTAGACAGTGTAAGCAAAGTGCCTATACTGTACACACCTTTGTCTGATGACCATAGGCCATTGGAAAGTATACAAGCAAAGTGCCTATATTGTACACACCTTTGTCTGATGACCACAAGGCCATTTGAAAGTAGACATTGCAAGCAAAGTGCTATACTGTACACACTTGTCTGATGACCACAAGGGCCATTGGGAAAGTAGACATTGTAATTGTAAGCAAAGTGCCTATACTGTACACACGTTTGTCTGATGACCACAAGGCCATGTATGTGTGTTGCATGTACAGCTTTCGTAGCTCTAGATGGAACATTACAAAACAAATAATAAAACATAGAACTCAAAATTGAAAATCTTTTGCCCCTTGGACGTAATGTGTGTGAGAATATAGATCTGGAAGTCTTAAATAATATCTGAGCCTGCCACATCCCCCCTTGGTTTTTGTAAGAACCTGTGATGTCAAGGGGCGCCCAAATACAAGACTAGACTGATTGAGGAAAGGCAGGTAAGAAAACTAAGTTTAATTGAAAGTATGAGGGCATGTGAATGGATGAAGGGTTATTTCGCTTGTACTGATTGGTGTGTTTTATTACTCGTATACGAGCCTTGAGGAACTGAATAATCATATGAGTTCTTATGTTAGTTTATGTCAAGAAAATGTCCTAGAAAAGAAAGTCACAAAAGTAATTCTAAATGATAAACCATGGGTGACGCGCGAATTAATCAATAAAGACATTTTAAGACTTACATTCAGGATAAAAAGGGCGAAAAGAAGAAAACAGTTCAGAAAAAAATTTTAAAAAAGAAAATTAAAGGATGCCAAAAGAGATACAACAACAACATTGAAGAAAGAATTAGGTCAAAGAAATATGTTCGTATTTTTAGAGAGAGAGAGAGAAAGAAAAAAGGGTATGTTGACAACGTGGACACTTACGCTAGATTTGACTAACTTGTCTTTTCTGATCAAAATAGATGGCATAAGAAGCAACCTAAACAAATGAAGTAACAACATTTTAAAGATCTTAAACAAAGCCTGTGGACCAGACAATATAACATCATGTGTCCTGAAATTATGTTCAGATGAACTCTCAGGTACACTTTCGTACATATTTAAATTATGAATGTCGTTAAATGAAATACCGAATGCTTGAAAATGTCCCAAATATAACCTGTCCTAAAATGCAGTAATATAAAGCAAATGATTGATTTAAGACCAGTGGCATTAACACCTATTTTAATTAAATGCCTTAAAAGGATTGGTTAAAGCAATTATGATTACAAGTGGCCCTAACATACAGTACTATTATACCAATTTGCCTCTAAATCGAAAAGGGGCGTTGAAGATATCATTCTATTTTTTTGTTGCAAATAACACGTACTATCATCTTGATACTCAGCACCTATGTCAGAAATCTTTGCGTTGATTTTTCAAGTGCTTTTAACACATTAGAGCCACGTATCCTGATTCCTAAATTGTTAGATATAGGTTTCGGAAAACGTTTACTCGTAGCTCTCTGGATCTTAGATGTTATGACCAACAGACCCCACTTTGTTAGATTAATATCAGAGAATGATATGTGCGACTCTTAAGTAATTATTATAACAAACACTGAGCACGCCAGGGACAGTCCTTGGACATATACTCTTTTCTATTTATTTCATTGATTACTTTTTTGAAAACATCCCAATAATAAAATATTATGCAACTGATACATATATCCATGCTATTATCAGATCAGCAGTAAACCTAATCAATTATGCTCAAGAAATCAAAAGGTTTGTAAAAATGGTAAAAGTTTTTACAAAAAGTAAATAATTATTTTTAATTTCAGGAAGGTTTTTAAGCTGATCTGTTATTGATTATTCTTTATATATTGTTTTACCGCGTTATCTATTTACTCACTTACATATCTTTATGTATATTTTTCCTAGAATCTATACATAAATGTACGCTAAAAAAATTTAATTTGAATATAATATTACTGACGTATTATCATATTTCTAAGGAAAAAATGTGATAACGCACTTATAGTTTAATTTTTATGGATTAATGAAGAAAGTTGAATTGAATTGAATTAACTGTGGTGAGAAAAAAGAGAATCAATCTAACGCTGCGCTAAACCCCAAAATCGACATGTCCAGGGTAATGATGTGGACTAGTATTTATAGGGATCTCGCCAATGATGTAAGTTGAAAGTGTGCCTAGCAAAAAACAAAACCAACCCGAAAACGAAGTTAATGTAAAGCCACTGATTTTGTATGCTTTTCCCTTTCCCTTTCCCCTTTCCCCTTTCATTGACCCTTTGACCGCTCCTGCCCTATCCACAACCCTCTTATTCACACACCTTCCCTATTGATGTTCTCCTCCCCACCTCTATCCACCCATTTCCCTAAACGTTCCCTTTCCTTTCCCCACGCCTTCCACCAATCACTCAACCCCTCTCCCCCTTTTTACACCCCTTTTCCTCCCCCCCTCACCCTTCCGACAATCACTTAACCGCTCCCCTCCCTTTCCCATCCCCTTCTCCTGTCCATGCCCATTCCACCGAACATTGCATTGCCCCCTTTCACCTTACTCCAATCCCTACGCCACTCACTTCAACCCATGTTCAATGCAACGCCTTGAAAGCCGTACCGGCCCATAGCCCTGACCTTGATTAAAACAGGATGCAAGAGGGCCGTCCCTCGCGCTTTACTGCCCAACTCATACCATGAATCAAATTTTGCATCTGAGTTGAATGACGACATAACAATGTTTGCAAAGGAACTTCCCTAAAAATGTTGATGTCAGATCCGGTGTTGCGGTTTACAGGCGCTATTTATAGATTGGGGGACTCGGTGGTCCAGAGGCAAGGTGCTGGTCTTTCAACTGGTACCCACTCGACCGGCTTAAAAATGTATCGCATATGTTGGAGTAAATCTATAGGTCATATCCTCCTCCCCCCCAACCCCGCCTTTCCCATTTTGGTAAAGGTAGATGGATCGACATGTACTCCAGTCGGAGACACCTGATGAAAAGAAGGTCCCGTGTGCAGATCACACCTCTTTATGCACGTTAAAGATCCCTTAGCTGTTTACAGGGCAGTCTCGGGAACCAAAATTAGAAATAAAAACAATCACATCAAAAGCCCTGAGATCACCTTAGTTGTGGATGTGGGTAAAATTAAAACAAAAATAAAAATATTATATATAAAATACTAGAAGGTCACCTCCTTTCATCTTTTAATTTCAGTCGAATTATGTCGAGATCACTGTATATTGTGTTGGACAGTATGAGTTGCAACGCAACAGTAAAACGCACTACCACATGATCAATGTTCCCTTTAAGCCGTGCATGTGTTCGCACGCATACCAGGGAGAAAATGTGTGCAATTTGAAACACGTCCGCGCATATGCACCAAAAACTACAGCACGCTCCCAATGTTTTCAGAAACATTCATTTATTTGCTCACAATGGGTTTTCTTTTTCATCAAACTTTGCGCAGAACCAAATATTTGCACATAGACATTTAAAACAAAACATTCAAGCGAACATTGCTTATTATGAATCCAAGTCCAGTACTTTAACACCTTAACCAACGGAGCCATGCATCCATGAGAAAATCAATATTTTAAAAGACAATAGAAATAGAGATGAAGAAGAGAAGAACAAAAAAAGAAAGACAAAAGAGGTAGATCTAGTCAGGATGGATGGCGTGCCAAGAATCCATCGGCGTCTAAACCAAGGACTTAACTCTGTCCATTCTGGCCGAAGGTCACGGAATAACTTAAGACAGAGGGAACCTGGTTACGTGGGTTAGAAACTGGCTTTA
>JAXRKP010001341.1:117500-122500 GCA_037039925.1 Doris montereyensis | reverse complement strand
TGATAATAGTAATTATATATAATAACAATAATATAATAACAGTAATAATAATAATAATAACAACAATAATAATAATAATAAGAATAATAATAATAATAGCAATAACAATAACACTAACAATAACAATAACAATAACAATACTACTACTACTACTAATAATAATAATAATAATACTACTACTACTAATAATAATAATAATAATAATAATAATAATAACAATAAAAAACTAATAATAATAATAATATTAATGATAATGATAATAAGAAAAATAATAATAATAATAATAATAATTGTTACATATTGCATGCAGTAGTTTGTTTGCTTCTCCCTTTGTTTTTAGTTATTTTAGGATATATTTGATCAGCTGCCTGACCCTTTCCTGGCTTAACTTGTCCTGTAGTTGTTTGAATTTCCTCCATTGAAATATTTGCATCTTTAGTTATTTAACCTGCACTATTTATTATTCCTACTAACTGATCTGTACTCGTTGTTTCATTATGTTATGTTCTCGAGGGATTATGCAATTGATTGTCTAAAGTATTTTCTCCATGTTTCCATGATTTCGATGTCTTTCTTAATGTATGTAATTGTTTTCATATTTTGTTGAATCCCACAGATCCAGTCACTTGGTGTAATCTTTTGGCCCGAATTTGAATTTTGGTGAACATATTTATGAATACATTAATAAGGCAAATAGAACAATTGGAATTATTTATACAAATTTTTCATATATGGATGTAAACATGTTTCTTACCCTATATATAACTGTTATTAGACATACTGGAACATGAAAATTGTATACGGAGACCTTTATTTAAACAGCAATCAGTTCTTTTTAGAAAAAGTACAAAGACGAGCCACAAAGTTATTAAGAGAATTAGAACATGGTGATATGTCATATGCTGAAAGATTGAAATTTCTTCGCATTTCTCTCTAAAATACTGAAAAAAACAGGGGGATCTTATCCAATTGTATAAAATTGTTCATCGTATAGACAGTATAGATTTTAAATCATTTTCAACTCTTCTCATTGAAATTTTAGTCAGGGAGATAGACTCGAGATATACATTATAGAAAGTTTTACTTCTTTTTACATGAATTTTTAAATTATAAGAAAAGTCAAAGCGTGGAAAAGTTCACAGCCAAAAAAGAAATCAAAATCCAACAAGTATTAATTCGTTTAAAAATGTCGTTGCTACGGAGCCTTATTATCTAAACTATTTGTATGATGAATGAATGTGCATTGCCTAATTGATTATTGTAGATTTAATCCTTTCAAAACTCCATGATTGTATTACGATTGATGGGACATTTAATGGTCAAACAACCTACCTAGTCTATGGCACGATGTGCAAATTGGACATGCTTTGACAATTCTCATGCTTTGACAATTCTCAAGCTTTGACAATTCTCATGCTTTGACAATTCTCATGCTTTGACAATTCTCATGCTTTGACAATTCTCATGCTTTGACAATTCTCATGCTTTGACAATTCTCATGCTTTGACAATTCTCATGCTTTGACATCATGCTTTGACAATTTTCATGCTTTGACAATTCTCATGCTTTTCATTGTGCTCCAGAACAGCTTTTGGTTTCCTTGGTAGCTTTACTGCTTTGTCCTAAGGCTTCTCATTGATCCCGTTTTGTTTTGTTCACTTCATCTTTGGTGATATGTCTTTTACTCACTTAATCTTTCTTATCCTCTGGCCTCTTCGTTTGTATTTCTTCCAGGCTTTCCTCCTTTGATTTCATCTTAGTTTTAACATTCTCATTCCTCTAATCTGTTCTTTTACTATCTTTTTTAATGCATTTTTCCTACAACATATCCCTTGAGCACAACTGAGGAGTGTTCCCTTTACATTCGCTATTGTTCTCTTCTATTGTGCTATCATTCAAATCAGTCTGCCTTTCACTAGTATCCCTTCTTATCCTACATTTATATAGTATCTGTTCTACTATTGGTTTATTTAATTATTTCATTTTGGGCCCAGCACCTTTCTTTTATGTCCTTTTCTATCTATTAGCCTCTCCCTTCCCACCCTAGTTAAGTATTGCATCCCTTATATTGTAAATAAGAGAACTTCTGACTATTATGTAGTCTATCATTGACTTTTCACTTCTGTCTTCGCTTATTCTTGTATATTTGTAAATACCTTTATGTGCAAACATGGTTGTAGCTTTTTTCATGTTATTATATATACAAAAGTCTATTAGCCTCTCTCCATTCTGAGTTGTTGTCTCCTTCTCTATCTATTGCGTCATCTGATGTGCTAACGTTGTTGCCTACTCTAGTGTTTAAATCTCCCTAAAAGCATTAGTTCCTGTTTGGGTTTTTGACATTCTCTGTAGCTATTTGTAAATTATTTTCAAATATTTTTTTCTTCTTGATATCACCTTAGTTTGATCCATAAGCTATTGATAATTTAATCTCTTTTATTTATGCTTTAATGATTAACTCTAGTAGCTGCAGGCTTATCAATTCCCAAATCGTCTATTAGATTTTCAGGCCTGTTATGCATTAGGAGACCTACTCCTGCTGTAGCGCTATCCTTTACACTTACCGCTGAAAAAAATGTAAGTATGGTTCCGTTCTACATTTGCTTTTCTTCCTTTTCCTTTTTTCTTTGTTTTTGTGATAGCCAAAATATCAGCTTTGAATTGTTTCCTTTTTTTTCTTTGTTTTTGGGATAGCAAAAATATCAGCTTTGAATTGTTTCCTATTTTCTTTGTTTTTGTGATAGCCAAAATATCTGCTTTGAATTATTTCTTTTGCTTACGGGAAACTCGGTAGTCCAGAGGCAAGGTGTCAGCCTCTCAACCAAAAAGTTAATGAGTTCGAGCAACGCCAACGGTTCAAACATTTTCTCTAGTTTTTACGAGCTAAATCTATCCCCCTGGTTCAGGTAGGTGGATACCTAGTCCCATCGTAGACGGACGATAAAGGAATTGGCTCCGTGCGAAAATCACAATAATCTGTGCACGATAAAGATCCCTTGGCTGTTGACAGGGTAGTCAGGGCAAAATCAAAATTCCTACCAAAAACCCCAAAGTCACATTCGTTGTGGGTGTGGATAACAAAATCGAAGTAAACAAAGTAACAAAGACAATTCTTCTGCAAATTCTAACTCTTTCCATGTATTGCTCTAACATTCCATGCTCCAAGAATCAACGTCCTTGTTTGTCTTCATGGTTGTCACCAAGTTGTCAATCTGGGTGTCATATGTCTTTGGTTCTTTGAATCTCTTTGTTGTGGTGACGCAGGTGATTTATTAAGTTGATTGTACCCCAGGTAGGTGGTAGAGATGCCACCTTGAGATCCTCAAATTGGATCTTGCTTGTGATTATTTTTGTTGGGGTTATTCCCTTAGCCTTTGGTCATCGTGGTTGCGATTTTCTGTTGGGGTTAACTCCTTTAGTCTTTGGTCATCCTGGTTGTGATATTATGTTTGAGCTACCTCCCTTAGATTTTGGTCAGCCGAGACCTACCTCCAAGGCAACATGAGACTCATGCGGGACGGAGCATCGTAGTCCCCGCCCTTGTGCAAGCACCTGCCCACTGCGCGGGTTTTTGTTTTAACATGGCCTTAATGTTATATCACGTCCTTTGTCATCATCTGATTTACATAGCTGTACATTACAAAACACATTTGTATTATCCATTTGCCTTCAAAAGACAAAGACAAAGATATGTTAACACAAAATGGATTGACATTTCTCAACATTATGTGTTGACCATTTGTGCAAAACAAAATGCAAACTAAATCTTAAAATAGTGCAAGAACTGAAAATAGTGTCAGTCACATCAACGACGAAAACTAGAAAATAAATAGAAGCCTCATGTACTAAACGTTATAACTAGAAAATAAATAGAAGCCTTATGTACTAAACTTTATAACTAGAAAATAAATAGAAGCCTCATGTACTAAACTTTATAACTATAAAATAAATAGAAGCCTTATATACTAAAGTTTATAACTAGAAAATAAATAGAAGCCTTATGTACGAAAGTTTATAACTAGAAAATAAATAGAAGCCTCATGTACTAAAGTTTATAACTAGAAAATAAATAGAAGCCTTATGAACTAAAGTTTATAAATAGAAAATAAATAGAAGCCTCATGTACTTAAGTTTATAACTAGAAAATAAATAGAAGCCTTATGTACTAAAGTTTATGATACACTTTGACGACGCCAACTGAGGCTTGAATAAACTTTTTAAGGGATCTCTCGAACCCTAATCCTAATGGCAAAATAAACATAACGCCATTCACATTATTGCTTTTAAATTATGTCGAGGAAAATTAATTAATAAATCATTACCGTTATTGGGGGCGAGCATAAAAAGATCAAGATAAAAGCTAGGTTTATAGAGTTGGTTCCCGCACCTGTATAGACTCACAGACTTTACATCATGTCTCAATATACACAAACCACTTTGATTTCAGGTCTTCGACTACCAATGGAAGAGATAACACATTTGCTTTTTAGGTTTGTTCCTACAAGCAGTTTGAACATGTCCTCCTGTCCTGATTTCTTTTAGTTTATCGTATGAACAAATGTCTAGTACATTGTATAAAGCGAGGAAGGTTATATCCCTGTGGCTTGACGTAAAATTATTATCTCGATCAAAGGTACACCTCCAAATCGAAATGCTTCAGGGTTTATCGAGGTTGAGGCCGATGCATGATAGCAACTATTGATAAAGCTACAATAAAGATCATAATATAGCCCTATGGCTACTATTTTTAAAAAATGTAATATTGGTGGTAACAAATACATTGGCAAATCGATAAGGAAGGAATATGTCCCGGATTAATATATGCGTATTACATAAAAGTAAATTCACCAATTAGCAAGAACAAAAATAGGATGTCTCCTGGCAAACTGCCTTTTATTTTACAGGTTTTGATGTTTCTTAGTAACGATACTTGATGTTTCAGATTACTAACGATCATGAATAACAAACTACCTATTATTTTACATGTTACATGATGTGTC
>JAXRKP010001341.1:97500-107500 GCA_037039925.1 Doris montereyensis | reverse complement strand
CAAGAACAAAACAAGAACAAGAACAAGAACAGAAACAAAACAACAAGAACAAGAACAAGAACAAGAACAAGAACAAGAACAATACAAGAACAAGAACAAAACAAGAACAAAACAACAACAAGAACAAAAACAAACAAGAACAAGAACAAGAAAACAAGAACAAGAACAAGAACAAGAACAAGAAACAAGAACAAGAACAAGAACAAGAACAAGAACAAGAACAAGAACAAAAACAAGAACAAGAACAAGAACAAACAAGAACAAGAACAAGAACAAGAACAAGAAAACAAGAACAAGAACAAGAACAAACAAGAACAAGAACAAGAACAAGAACAAGACAAGAACAAGAACAAGAACAAGAACAAGAAGAAGAAGAAAAGAACAAGAACAAGAACAAGAACAAGAACAAGAACAAGAAAAACAAGAACAAGAACAGAAACAAGAACAAGAACAAGAACAAGAACAAGAACAAGAACAAGAACAAGAAGAAGAACAAGAACAAAAACAAGAACAAAACAGAAAACAAGAACAAGAACAGAACAAGAACAAGAACAAGAACAGAAAAAGAAACAAGAACAAGAACAAGAACAGAAACAAGAACAAGAACAAGAAAACAAGAACAAGAACAAGAACAAGAACAAGAACAAGAACAAGAACAAGAAAAGAAGAACAGAACAAGAACAAGAACAAGAATAGAAACAAGAACAAGAACAAGAACAAGAAGGAGAAACAAGAACAGAAACAAGAACAGAAAAGAAACAAGAACAAGAACAAAACAAGAACAAGAACAAGAACAAGAAACAGAACAAGAACAAGAACAGAAACAAGAACAAGAACAAGAAACAAGAACAAGAACAGAAACAAGAACAAGAACAAGAACAAGAACAAGAACAAGAACAAGAACAAAAACAAGAACAAGAACAAGAACAAGAACAAGAACAAGAACAAGAACAAGAACAAAAACAGAAACAAGAACAAAAACAAAACAAGAACAAAACAAGAAGAAGAACAGAAACAAGAACAAACAAGAACAAGAACAAAAACAAGAAAAGAACAAGAACAAAACAAGAACAAGAACAAGACAAGAACAAGAACAAGAACAAGAACAAAAACAAGAACAAGAACAAGAAACAAGAACAAGAACAAGAACAAGAACAAGAAACAAGAACAAGAACAGAAACAAAGAACAAGAACAAGAAAAACAAGAACAAGAACAAGAACAAGAACAAGAACAAGAACAAAACAGAACAAGAACAAGAACAAATAAGAACAAAAACAAGAACAAGAACAAGAACAAACAAGAACAAGAACAAGAACAAGAACAAGAACAAGAACAAGAACAAACAAGAACAAGGACAAGAACAGAACACACAAAACAAGAACAAAAACAAGAACAAGAACAAGAACAAGAACAAGAACAAGAACAAGAACAAGAACAAGAACAAGAACAGAAAACAAAACAAAAACAAGAACAAGAAAAGAAACAAGAACAAGAACAAGAACAAAATAAAACAAGAACAAGAACAAGAACAAGAACACAGAACAAGAACAAGAACAAGAAACAAACAAGAACAATAATAGAAACAAGAACAAGAACAAGAACAAGAAACAAAACAAGAACAATAACAAGAACAAGAACAAGAACAAGAACAGAAACAGAAACAAGAACAAGAACAAGAACAAAACAAGAACAAGAACAAGAACAAGAACAAGAACAAGAACAAGAACAGATAACAAGAACAAAACAAGAACAAGAACAAAACAAGAACAGGAACAAGAACAAGAACAAGAACAAGAACAAGAACAAGAACAAGAACAAGAACAGAAACAAGAACAAGAACAAAACAAGAACAAGAAACAAGAACAAGAACAAAACAAGAACAAAACAAGAACAATAACAAGAACAAGAACAAAACAAGAACAAGAACAAGAAACAAGAACAAGAACAAGAACAAGAACAAGAAAGAACAAGAACAAGAACAAGAACAAGAAGAACAAGAACAAAACAAGAACAAGAACAAGAACAAGAACAAAACAAGAAGAAGAAGAACAAAACAAGAACAAGAACAAACAAGAGCAAGAACAAAACAAAAACAAGAACAAGAACAGAAACAAGAACAAGAACAAGAACAAGAACAAGAACAAGAACAAGAACAAGAACAAAAACAAGAACAAGAACAGAAACAAGAACAAAAACAAGAACAAGAACAAGAACAAGAACAAGAACAAGAACAAGAACAAGAACAAGAACAAGAACAAGAACAAGAACAAGAACAAGAACAAACAAGAACAGAAACAAAAACAAGAACAAAAACAAAAACAAAACAAGAACAAGAACAAGAACAAGAACAGAACAAGAACAAGAACAGAACACAACAAGAGCAAGAACAAGAACAAGAAGCCTGCGAGAACAAAACATCAGTGCTAGTATAAAAAAAAGTCTTCCCATTTATCTAGACACCTGTAAATTAGAATAGAAGAACTTAGCTGCATGTGGAAATCCAATTTAACCTGTACATAGTTAAACCAAAGAGAAAGGTCACCTTCGTGTGAATTGTTATTGTCATAATGCTGGGAAAAGCAATCAGCAACTGTGATTATTACAGTAATAGTAATAATAATCATTCATTTATAAAGCGCACAATTCCATCTTAATTCTCTAATGCGCTGAGAATAAAATTTACTATGCACAGAAAAAAAACAAAAATTCATAACATTATTGGAATATTGTTAGTAAGTACAAAGAAGTATAGTTACATATTATAGTCACACGAATTTTATGAAATGGATAACAGAAATTTCACACCTTCAGATGTTGGTTCATAATAGAGAAGGAGAAAGGAAAAGATCTGCATCTCTATCTGTATTGGATACTTTAAATTTGTCTCAAGCTTGAGAAAAATTTGGAGGTGTTGAGGCTCTACATTTGTGGCTTTTTCAGGTCTATGTTTTTGATAAAGCGGTCGTGAACTGTTCATTTGTCTGGGTCATAACGACCCAGCTAGGCAAACGATTTTAATCAGATAGACAGGCAGGCAATGACAAATACAAGGACAGAGATGCAAAGATAAAAACCCTAACGTATATTGTAATATACATTGTGTTAGTGTGTATCTTTGTGTCTGAATGTTGCACTTAAGCATGAGTTGTACAGCAAGGTGTATCATGGATGGCCAAAGGAGCTTTTGATAACAACCTAGTTCAAGAAAGGACAACTTTATGTCGCAACAAATTTAAGAATATGTGTCATTGAGGCGTTGTAGCCGAACCGTAATGTTGGGAGCAGCTGGCAATCACAACGACACTGGTTAAAGAATCATTTGCCCAACTGGGTTGTCATGTCCCAGACAAATGAACAGTTTCAGGTCGTTATATCAAAATGTAAACATGAAAATGCCATGTAATAAGAGCCTCAACACCTCCATAATTCTCTCAAGCTTGAGACACTTTGAGTCCCCAAATCAGATACACATCTCTCCCCCCACGACTGGCACAGGTGGGGCGGGGCGGGGGGGGGTTCACACGTTGTACTTTTAGGAAATGTACTTCACTCTTCTTTCCCCACTTGACTCAGGTGTGAATAAGTACCCAACTATAGGTTATATACAGAAACATCTTGTCGAAATGTTAATACGAAAAGCCCAACAGGCTTGTGTATTGTATGCTCCCCGGGGAGTTCAGAAGGATTTTGAATAAAATGGCCTGCTGGGAGCGGATAAATAATGTACAGTTGATGAGCCTGCATTTGTGCGAGGATACGGACTGTAAATCCAACTTTATCTTTCACCTTTCTTGTCATTTTCAGGTAACACTGAGCATCGAGACAATAGCTAGACGTGCAGTGCACCTCGTAAAAATGTTAACCGGCTTGCTCAACAAACAATACTGTTATTCATCCACTCTGAGATTTTCATTTGATTTGCATTTACCCACCTCCACAACTAAGATTATCTCAAAAGTTTTGGTAGGATTTCAAATTTTGCCAGAGCTGCCCTATAAACAGCCAAGGGATCTTTACCGTGCACAGAGTGTTGTGCTTTGCACACGGAACCTCCTTATTATCGTCCGTCATTCGATTGACATAAATGTCAATCCACCTACCGGTGCAAGTGGAGTCCGTCAGACATAGCAAAGCTAGAATCCATAGGTATCACAGGAATTTACGTGGCAGATGGTTTCATGCAAAAAGTGTCACCATATACAATAGTGTGCATTGTAACTATTTCGAAACCTCAGTGCAATCATGTCCCATCTCCATTGTTCTACTTTGAGAATAAGTGAGGTCAACAGTATTTAATTCCTTTGCAAAAAAAAATGTGGACATGAAAGAATAAAACATTGCCGATATAACGGCAAATCACAAACTGATATGGAAGCGCGTGTCATTCAAAAAGAAGATTTGTAATCCGTCTTACACAAAGTAACAATCATATCCATACACAGAGTGAAACTGGAGATAGACCAATATAGCACTGAGTTTGTGATTTCTCAACATGCTGTGATACTGTACATACTCTTGACCACCTTTTTTGCCATTCCTCTGGGTCAGCCTTTTAAATATAATTCTAAATAGTATGGCCAAAACTTAATGATCCCACTAATTACAATAATGAAATGAGCGACATCTAAGGAGTGATTGCAGCCATTTTTTTGGGGGGGGGGGGTGGGGGGACTTACAGAGTCTGTAATGTCATACACGATGACAGCAGCCCTGGCATCCCGATAGAACATACTGCTCAACGAATGGTATTTCTCCTCTCCACCTGTGTCCCACAGATTGAATTTGACAGCTGTCTCTTGGACTCGGACGATCTTTGAGGAAAAGGCAGCTGGCAAAGAGAAAGTCCACTGTTAGTCAAATAGAAAAAGAATGTAGACGACTTTGTTACTAGCTACATTAAAGGAAAATATATCAAAACCAACATGAATCAATTGCATGGCATAACTTTACAAAAACATACAACCTGAAATAGAATGAATATTTTCCTTAACCAAATAAATGGCTCATTGTTTATTCCATTTGATCAGTTTAAGCTTAATACAAACAACTACTGATATGATCTCGAGATGTTTTGGTAGGATAGTTTGTTTTGCCGTACTGCCTTGGGCATCTGCAATGTGCACATAGGGGTGTGATTTGCACATGAAGCTAGGTGCCCTGTAAACAACCAGGGTATCTGTAATGTGCACATAGTGGTGTGATTCACACATGAAGCTAGATGTCGATATAGACATTTAGAGAGGGGATGAAGGAGGAGCGAGGTGATGGAATGAGGTAGATTTAACTCGAGAAAAAAAAAACAGAAACATGTTTAATCGTCGGGAGATACTCCCTCAGCACTATCGAAATCAACCTATGAATCCCGAAGTCAGGTAAAATGCTTATGAACTTTATCAGTATATATTGGTCGAAAGGAACTCACTCACATCAACTAAACTGAACATGATTATGACATATGAGCAAAATGTGGTAGAAATGAATCTAAGTCACAGAAAAACCATATGCGTTTCTGTTTGCGTACTGTCGGACACGACATGCCCGTTACCTCCCTGTTGTCCAGAAGCGAGATGTTACCCTCTTAACCCTTTCCACGCGGGTCCCGTATATTTGCATATCGCTGGTCACTCTAAACACACCTACGCTAGTCGCGGGCCCTGTATGTTTGCATCACTCCCAGCCTTCCAGCAAGACTAAGCGTCAGTGGTGGGTCCCGTATAACTGCACTGCAGTGCACTCAAAGACGGGTTTTGGGAATGCCTCTATTCTGACCAATTACGCTGATCAACCCACGCAACGCCAAACAGAGAAAATCTATTATTCCAAATGGGTAAAAATGATAGTTCATTTCCAAGACTACCACACACTCGATATATTTCTTATAAAGAGATACAACAACACACAAGAGCTCTATCTCAAATGCAGGCTGTGGACCCTCTGCAAAGTGGACAAAACCAAAGACTCTTGTCTTCGTATGACCGACGCAACTTTTGGACAGATGTCAATTACTTTAGTAAGAAACTCCACCCACAAGCAATAAATAGTGATTGATACAAATACAAGATATTAGTGGCCAATCACATTGCACACCCAAGGTCAGCCTGAATGGAGGGCGTAACCTTCAGTCAATAGAAAGAAGCCATGCTCAGGGTTGACCAATCAGTGGGAGCATTGGGTTAATGGTTATTATATTGTCAAACGTCACATACGTCAAAATATATCTCCACCTCTTTTTCATATAAAGAATGAAGAGATTAGAATGTTGAAAGTACAGGGACAAATTGAAGCTTTTATCTGTTCAGTGACCAGCGACAAAGGAACTTTGATCTCTCAAACAGGTCCATTTCATGATGACATGTGGTATCTGGACAAGGGGAAGGGCGGCTATTTGAAATGTATAGACATTATAAACTACAAAAGTCTATATTCCTACTGTATAGAAAGGACTAAGGAGGAAGGCTTACATCCAGAAGAGGGGGTGGGGTGTGAATAACCACTGGATTGCGTAAGGGGTTGAGGCTGTTTGGGAGGAGATAGATTACTATTGAACTGTAGGAAGGAACAGCCAAGAATACAAAACGATGGTCACTCATATCATTGTAAATGAGGAGAGAGCGTGATACTAGTTATAGACATAGGGTAGGGAGGGAGTTTTCAAAAGCATGGGAAGCATGTAGCTGAGGAGAGGTGTTAGGTCTGGGATAGTTGGGGCGGCACACAGTTGTGAAAGGAATTAACCGGGGGCCCTGTTTCTTTGATCATGGAAATGCGTTACCTATGCACATTGGACTAGGTCATGAGATTAGCGGTCATGGGATTAGCGGTCATGGGATTAACGGTCATAAGATTAGCGGTCATGGGATTAGCAGTCATGGGCTTAGCGGTCATGAGATTAGCGGTCATGGGATTAACGGTCATGGGATTAGCGGTCATGGGATTAGTGGTCATGGGATTAACGGTCATGGGATTAGTGGTCATGAGATTAGCGGTCATGAGATTAGTGGTCATGGGATTAGTGGTCATGGGATTAACGGTCATGGGATTAGCGGTCATAGGATTAATGGTCATGAGATTAGCGGTCATGTGATTAGAGGTCATGAGATTATCGTTAATGGGATTAGCGGTCATGAGGTTAGCGGTCATGAGATTAGCGATCATGGGATTAGTGGTCAGGGGATTAGCGTTCATGGGATTAGTCGTCATGAAATTATCGGTCATGGGATTAGCGGTCATGAGATTAGCGGTCATGAGATTAGCTGTCATGAGATTAGCGATCATGGGATTAGCGGTCATGGGATTAGCGGTCATAGGATTAGCGGTCATGAGATTAGCGGTCATGGGATTAGTGGCCATGGGATTAGCGGTCATGGGATTAGCGGTCATGAGGTTAGCGGTCATGGGATTAGCGGTCATGGGATTAGCGGTCATGAGATAAGCGGTCATGGGATTAGTGGCCATGGGATTAGCGGTCATGGGATTAGCGGTCATGACGTTTGCAGTCATGGGAGTAGCGGTCATGAGATTAGCGGTCATGGGATTAGCGGTCATGGGATCAGCGGTCATTAGATTAGCTGTCATGAGATTAGCGGTCATGGGATTAGCGGTCATGAGATTAGCGGTTATGGGATTAGCAAAGGACGGTTGAATACTTCCTCTTGTATTAGTATTATAGTTCCATCATTTTATTTAGCTGTGAGAATGAAATTGACTCCTTTAGAAATAAAGATGTAATGATGTTGTTTATAGAAACTCTACTACATTAAATTCCACACAGTCAACCACGTTATTATTGAATGACTGAAGTAAAGCCTGCTTATACAGCCACGTGTCTCCCCCATCTCCCCCCTCTCTCTCTCTCTCTCTCTCTCTCTCTCTCTCTCTCTCTCTCTCTCTCTCTCTCTCTCTCTCTCTCTCTCTCTCTCTCTCTCTCTCTATCTCTCTCTCTCCTCATTTTAATCTCTCTCTCTATTCTCTCTCTTTTTATCTTCTCTCTCTCTCTCTCTCTCTGTGTCTCTCCTGTTTGTTTCTCTCTCTTCTCTCTTCTCTCTATCTCCCACTCTCTCTCTTTTAATCGGTCTCTTTTTATCTTCCTCGTTCTCTTTGTGTCTCCTGTTTGTTTCCTTTCCTCTTTCTCTCCTCCCACCTCTCTCTCAGTCTCTCTTATGGCAGTTGTTTTTCGTTTTCTTCTTTTTTTTTTTAAGTAAAAAAAAAATTTATTGTTGTTATGAGGCTTGCTCTGTTGATGAACATTGCTCGATGGGTCGTTGCACCAATTGCTCTATAAGTATTACTTTCATCCAGTATTGTTTAGTGTTTATTTGTTTCTATGACTCTGTTGCTTATGAAGGTTGGGAACACTGAAGATTTCTCGGTCCTGACCCATTTTAGTATTATACTTATACCTTTCATATTCCTCTTCATTAGTAATGGGCCAACTGCAGTATTATTCCTTTTCATGTTTAACAAAAGTAAGCTGTGATAGATGTTATTGTTAGTAAACAATGCAATATAAACACGATGACAATAATAACAAAATGAATTGCCCGCTATGTCACCTCACTCAACGAAGATCACAAAAACAATCACAATAACCACAGGTAGGTCGTGGTCAAGCGCGGCAGCCTCGTCAGCGGGACCAGAAAACTGTCGGTGCAACGTGCGGAAGCCTCGTACACAGCGTAACGAGATTATTGACCCATATTGAGGTCAACCGGCAGGTTGGCCTAACAAGAGTTAACTAAAAGTTCATGAGTTCAAGCCCTGCCAATGGCTGAAAATTGCTCTCGATTTTTCCGAGTTGAATCTACTTCCCTGGTCTAGGTAGGTGTGGAGATCACAACACTGGCTCTTACAGGGCAGTCAAGGCACAGTTAAAAACTTTCCCAAAAACCATGAGATTAAGTTAGTTGTGGAAGTGGGTAAAAATCAAATGAATTGTTTTTAAAAGTTACCTCCAATTGTGATAACATGGCTTTCAGCAAAAGTGTTTCTGGTGAAACGGAGAACAATGGAGGACTTGCCCACAGATGACGAGCCAAGCAAGACGAGTTTGGCGGCTTGGATCGCGTCCGTGTTGATGTACAGTGGAGAACTGTCACTGAAACTCATCACACACTTTGTGATAGTCCATAAGATATACATTTGTATGTATGTTATGTATAATTATATTGGTATAAATTATAGATACGATATAGCATACAGAACAAAATGTTATAATATATACTAGTATGTTTATACTCATGAATGAATACAATATGTAGGTCGAAAGATAGATAGATAGATAGATAGACAGATGGATAGATAGATAGATAGATAGATAGATAGATAGATAGATAGATAGACAGATAGATAGATCGATATATATATATATATATATATATATATATATATATATATATATATAGATATATATATATATAGATAGATAGATAAATAGAAAGATAGACAGATAGATAAATACATATTTAGATGGAAAGAAAGATAGATAGATAGATAGACAGACAGACAGACAAACAGACAGACATGCACGCATGCACATATACAGACAAACATATAGATCGATCGATAGATAGATAGATATATAGATAGATAGATAGATAGATAAATAGATATAGATAGATAGATAGATATGTGAGGGGACGGATGGATGAATAGATATGTGAACAGGTAAAAAATATATCGATAGATAGATTGTTTAAGATAATGAATACAAAAATAAGCCTGTCGAAACAAGTTTAAAGACCGAAAAACAACGATGAATGAGAAACTACCACTACCATATCGTTCTACACCAATAACAAAAACAAAACCTAACATAGACAAATACATATCCAGAGAAATAAAATGAAATCAGCTTTGGCTAAAATGAAAACAAAGAAAAAAAACACACAAAGCCAAGCTGCTCATTTCAAGTAGCAAAGACATTCAACATTGGATAATTATAACTGGGAGAAACTCATTTCACTCTGCCGATAGAAAGCAGTGAAGAGATATCATTGTGAT
>JAXRKP010001341.1:90000-95000 GCA_037039925.1 Doris montereyensis | reverse complement strand
TTCAACAATGTGGAGAATGTGTATCAAATTCCCCTTGATATCATATGAATCAGTGAACAATGGAATTGACCAATGTAGCTTGCTTACAGAAAGACACATACACCTACAATCACAGGGGTGGCAGGGCATGAGATGATGATGATGATGACGATGATGATGATGATGATGATGAAGATGATGATGATGGTGATGATGACGATGATGATGATGATGATGATGATGATAATGATAATGATGATGATGATGATGATGATGATGATGATGATGATGATGAAGATGATTATGATGATGATGATGATGATGTATTGTTATGTTGTACATGGAAAGGGAAAGAGACACGCCTTGAGTCCGATGGTGAGGACCATTGAAACACACGTGGTTTACTTTTCACGACCTTTGTTCTCACGTTTGGCATGAATAACAGCATGGGATGAAAGAGCGACAAGGGAAAAGAAAATTCAAAAGCAAATGCAAAATCTCATAGAGGAAAACTGTTACACTCAGTGTTAAATCCCCTAGAAAAGAACTGTTAAACTCAGTGTTAGATCTCCTAGAAAATGTTAAAAACTGTTACACTCAGTGTTAAATCTCCTAGAAAAAGAACTGTTAACCTAGTGTTACTCAGTGTTAGATCTCCTAGAAAATAAAACTGTTACACTCAGTGTTAGATCTCCTAGAAAAAGAACTGTTACACTCAGTGTTAAATCTCCTAGAAAAAGAACTGTTACACTCAGTGTTAGATCTCCTAGAAAAAGAACTGTTACACTCAGTGTTAAATCTCCTAGAAAAAGAACTGTTACACTCAGTGTTAGATCTCCTAGAAAAAGAACTGTTACACTCAGTGTTAAATCTCCTAGAAAAAGAACTTGTTACACTCAGTGTTAAATCTCCTAGAAAAGAATTGTTACACTCAGTTTAAATCTCCTACTGTTACACTCAGTGTTAAATCCCTAGAAAAAAGATTGACTCTACGTAAATACTTACATATGAGACATTTAACATCAGAGGAAGGAAAACAGAAAGTGTTGAGACAGAGTGAGAGTAAAAGATTAATCGGTACCATTGAAAGTGGACAGCGAAATGTGAAATTGAAATGTAGAGGAAGACGCGAGTGAGTGATTACCTTGCCATAGGTAGAAGATGATATTGTAATAAAGTTCTTACTTGGATGCTATCGCTTACAATGAGAGAACTAGAAAAGGGCAGTTTTGGTCTGTGAAGAATTACAGAAAGGAGAAAAATTTGACTTTGAGCGCAATAAGGACCAACGTCATGAAAACGGACAAATCTGTCGAGGCACCAAGGGTCCAAATTAATAATGAAGCTTTAGAAAATGTCGCCAAATACATTTATCTGGGAAGCACATTAATTGGAGATGGCAAATACATCACAGAAAAGAGACAAAAAGGGTTTATAGAGATGAGAAATCCATGCAAAGGACACACAAAAAAAGAAACAAAACTAAAGATCACACAAAGCTGTATTTTCCCCACAGTAACATAATATGGATGTCAAACATGGACTTTGAACAAAAATATTATAAAATTGTGAAACTGATTCGAAATGAAAAGCTACAGACAAATCCTTAAACCTTTATGGACTGAACACAGAATCAACACATCCATAATATAATCGTTACAGGTAAACGAAGAATGGCTGTAACGGTCTGCCAGAGTTCAGAAGCTGAAATATATTGGTCACATTAAACGACATGAAGGTCCTGCAAGGATGATTTTTGAGGACAAAATGAGTGGGACAAGAAATAGAGGGAAGCCATGCAAAAGGTGGTAAAACGATATAGAGGAAGCTTTTAGAAAGAAAACAATAACAGAGGCTGAAAGAATGGCACAGGACAGAAAGAAGTACTGCCAGTGATGCTACGTCCTATGGGATGTATCGGTAGATGATGACGTCACAACAGGATGGAACACATGTGCACGTCCTTGGTGGTTCTCTCCAGTAGTTACTGCGTTAACATTATCATTACGCGTTCAGGCTTTATTGGGTGAAATCTAAAAGGAAGGTTGTGTTTATTAACAGAGCGCTACTACCCTCAGCCATCTTCACTTGAAACAATGTGTATTTTTACATTGATATACTTCCACAAATAGAAGCAAGTGAGAAGGGGTTCCTTGAAAACATGCATGAGAACGACTCACATTAAATGGGATATAAAGCAACATTCTGGAAATAATATTTTAGAAACGAAACATTCTTGAGCAGTTTTAGCGCCGATACGTTAATGTTTCATACATATAAACTGTCAATTAAGCTGATCAACCCGTTATTGCCATGTACGCATCGAAAGGAAAGAACCAAACACTCGTGATAGACTGTATCCAAAAATGGAATTTAGCTCCAGGCATCTGGAACTGGCCTCTGCCAACTGGGAGCTTGCAGGAGTAGTTGGTTGTCGTTTCAAGGGTTCATAGGACCTCCGACGACCAATCTTCATCAGTCAGGCAGTCAGTCAGTCATTCAGAGCCATAACATAATTTAATTCCAACGGTTGGTGTCCACGTTCATTCCAATGGCAAGGCGTAGGACTCTCAACCAAAAGGTCACGGGTTCAGTCCATAAAGAAATTTCAATTGTTCTTACCATGTAAGTAAATCGATACCTAGTCCCTTTGAAGACGTACGATAAATAGGAGGTCCAGTATACAGATCACAACACTGGTGCACGTTAAAGATCCCTTGGCTGTTTACAAGGCAGTCCGGGCAAAACTGTAAAACTTCTGCCCAAAACCTCCTAGATGACCGAAGCACAGTGAGACAGGTCATCAGCATCCTCCGCCTCTCTCGCAGCTCCCTCCACCCAACCTCCTCTCAATAAGATCAGATAAGATTTCGTTATTGGTCTCACGTTGAGAACAAATTAAGTTTCTCACATGATACAACTTTACAAACTACAAACAAATTTATATTTAAACATTAAAACATAACAAGAAAAGACACACAAACGTGGAGTGGGTGAGGGAAGTGAATAAATGAAAAAAAAAATCTCGATCGTAGACAATAAGGAGACAAGACACACAGTGTACATCATATAACCAATTGATGAAATGCACAAATAACAAATAGGAAAGATACAGTCATTCATCTATTTATTGTTGTCTTTTGACTTTGTTAATCTCGTGCATGGACATTTTAAATAGGCTTACTCATAATAATTGCCACAATGTAATTGATACAAAGATAAGACAAGATAAGATAATCTGTATTTGCCCTTTTGGAACATTTATTATAGCCACAATTTTTATAACATTTGACAAACAATAAATGCATATTTCTTGAATTGTACAATATGATACAAATTAATAGAAAAATAATAATCATTATGCTAATATTATGGACATTATGACATAATAATATGTTATATCTTCCTTTTCTTCTTCGATCTCTCTGCCGGTGGGTCAGATAAGGATGCGAATTGTCGCCATGAATTGCATAGTCTTTTGCAGACTCTCCTTAGGGTCGTAGAGCTTTCCTTCAAGAGGTGCCCCTCCTGGCCATATCGCTGTGCTCCCTGATGTGTTGAGCGGACACTGCTGGGAATATGTTCAATGTTCTGGTGGCGCGCTCCACATTCACACCTTTCTGATTCCCAACTGTCAGATAGTGATACATTATGTTGATGGAGACGGCTGAGCGAACAGTGTGACCCTGGGCCCTCTGTCAAGTTGGTGTATGGGATCCCTGCGGTCATAGCTGCCACGACTCTCTCTCTCTCTACCGATTGCAGACAGTCATCCTGACGACTGCCCCCCCACCATCCCCGAAGACCAATGGCAGAGAGCCCCGAGGTACACTCGAACCTTTTTTGCGAGTTCGTCTGCACGGCCACTACATCAATCTGGCAGCGTCCAGGCATCCACCGTAACGTGGTGCATTGTGTTGACTGACATAACTGTTGAAGACAAAGTGAAAGATGATTTAACTGGCTTTCACTGGTTGCATTTAGTGCCTGTAGTATGGATTTGGCATCCGTGAAAAAGACTACTCTCTGTGACATGTCAACTTTGTCTACAGTAGTCTTCTGGCTTCCTCAATAGCAACTACTTCTGCTTTATAGTTTGTGCAAATCTTGTATAGTGCAATAAACTGTTTAGTTTGATTTCCGTCTGGCCAGATTATTAAAATTCCACAGCCTCGATCTTTGATTGCATCTTTGGCAGATTCATCATTAAACTCTTATGGATTCTTGTGGTGGAGGGGGTAGAGCTCTGTAATGGCTTTGATTGCGTTGTGTTTGATGGTCTCAGGTGACATCTTGCATTTTGGTTGTTATTCCTTCTATAGTGTCTCGAATTTCTGGGTGTGGACCATACACCCAAGCTGGACATGCAGCAAACATTTACTTCTTTTCAGTCCTTTTCTTATTGGTTTATTTATTCATCTTGTGGTTTAATGAGTGTTTTTTAGTTTTTGTTTTAAATTTAGCCACTGGATCAGCATTTTTGTGTTTCGTCTGTCTTCCAAGGTTTAGGTGCCTGTTTGTGATTCCATTGCTGCGATAGGTGTTGTCCGCATTGCGCCTGTTATTATCCTGAAGCTTTGATTTTTGACCACTCTGACCTTTTGGAAGTTTGATAGTGCTGTGGTTCCCCATGCTGCTGCTGCTGTTCCCCATGCTGCTGTGGTTCCCCATGCTGCTATACTACATTCTAGAAGCGGGCGAACATATGCTGTGTAGGTCTTCTTGAGGACTGATTGCTTGGATCCGCATTCTGTTCATACCAGGTTTGTTTTCAGTAGTGTCTTCCTTTTTATTCCTTTCTCTTGCGCTTTTTTCTCCACATGTGGTTTCCAGGTCAATGTGTGGTCAAAGGTTACTCCAAGATATTTAGTAGTATCATCCTTCTCGAGAATCCTTGTTCCTATTTTCAGTTTGGCTTGTTGACATTTAGTAGAACGGCTAAAGAGTGAACAGGTTGTTTTGTTGCCATTTAAAAGATGCCGTCTGTACAAATGGTTCCCTTTACTCTGGGGGATAACACA
>JAXRKP010001341.1:77500-80000 GCA_037039925.1 Doris montereyensis | reverse complement strand
AATAATTGTCACAATTTCAGGTGACATCAATGGCAGGTATCACAAGAATTGTTACAATTTAAGGTGACTTCAATGGCACGTATCCCAAGATTTGTCACAATTTAAGATGACTTCAATGGCAAGTATCACAAGAATTGTCCCAATTTAAGGGGACTTCAATTGCAAGTATGACAAGAATTGCCACAATTTAAGGACTTCAATGGCAGGTATCACAATAATTGTCACAATTTAAGGGGACTTCAATGGCAAGTATGACAAGAATTGCCACAATTTAAGGGGACTTCAATGGCAGGTATCACAAGAATTGTCACAATTTAAGGTGACTTCAATGGCAGGTATCACAAGCATAGTCACAATTTAAAGGGACTTCAATGGCAAGTATCACAAGAATTGTCACAATTTAAAGTGACTTCAATGGCACGTATCACAAGATTTGTCACAATTTAAGATGACTTCAATGGCAAGTATGACAAGAATTGTCACAATTTAAGGGGACTTCAATGGCAAGTATGACAAGAATTGCCACAATTTAAGGGGACTTCAATGGCAGATATCACAAGAATTGTCAAAAGGTGTCACAATTTAAGGGGACTTCAATGGCACGTATCACAAGATTTGTCACAATTTAAGATGACTTCAATAGCAAGTATCACAAGAATTATCACAATTTAAGGGGACTTCAATGGCAAGTATCACAAGAATTGCCACAATTTAAGGGGACTTCAATGGCAGGTATCACAAGCATTGTCACAATTTAAGGGGACTTCAATGGCAGGTATCACAAGCATTGTCACAATTTAAGGGGACTTCAATGACAAGTATTAGAAGCATTGTCACAATTTAAGGGGACTTCAATGGCAAGTATGACAAGAATTGCCACAATTTAAGGGGACTTCAATGGCAGGTATCACAAGAATTGTCACAATTTAAGGTGACTTCAATGGCAGGTATCACAAGCATAGTCACAATTTAAAGGGACTTCAATGGCAAGTATCACAAGAATTGTCACAATTTAAAGTGACTTCAATGGCACGTATCACAAGATTTGTCACAATTTAAGATGACTTCAATGGCAAGTATGACAAGAATTGTCACAATTTAAGGGGACTTCAATGGCAAGTATGACAAGAATTGCCACAATTTAAGGGGACTTCAATGGCAGATATCACAAGAATTGTCACAATTTAAGGTGACTTCAATGGCAGGTATCACAAGCATTGTCACAATTTAAGGGGACTTCAATGGCACGTATCACAAGATTTGTCACAATTTAAGATGACTTCAATAGCAAGTATCACAAGAATTATCACAATTTAAGGGGACTTCAATGGCAAGTATCACAAGAATTGCCACAATTTAAGGGGACTTCAATGGCAGGTATCACAAGCATTGTCACAATTTAAGGGGACTTCAACGGCAGGTATCACAAGCATTGTCACAATTTAAGGGGACTTCAATGGCAAGTATTACAAGCATTGTCACAATTTAAGGTGACTTCAATGGCAAGTATCACAAGAATTGTCACAATTTCAGGTGACATCAATGGCAGGTATCACACGATTTGTCACAATTTAAGGTGACTTCAATGGCACATATCCCAAGATTTGTCACAATTTAAGATGACTTCAGTGGCAAATATCACAAGAATTGTCACAATTTAAGGGGATTTCAATGGCAAGTATGACAAGAATTGCCACAATTTAAGGGGACTTCAATGGCAGGTATCACAAGAATTGTCACAATTTAAGGTGACTTCAATGGCAGGTATCACAAGCATTGTCACAATTTAAGGGGACTTCAAAGGCAAGTATCACAAGAATTGTCACAATTTAAGGTGACTTCAATGCAATTATCACAAGAATTGTCACAATTTAAGGGGACTTCAATGGCAATTATCACAAGAATTGTCACAATTTAAAGTGACTTCAATGTCAAGTATCACAATAATTGTCAGAATTTAAAGTGACTTCAATGGCAAGTATCACAATAATTGTCAGAATTTAAAGTGACTTCAATGACAAGTATCACAAGAATTGTCACAATTCAAAGTGACTTCAATGCCAAGTATCACAATAATTGTCACAATTGAAAGTGACTTCAATTGCAAGTATCACAATAATTCTCATAATTTAAAGTGACTTCAATGGCAAGTATCACAATAATTGTCACAATTTAAGGGGGCTTCAATGGCAATTATCACAAGAATTGTCACAATTTAAGGGGACTTCAATGACAATTATCACAAGAATTGTCACAATTTAAGGTGACTTCAATGCAAGTATCACAAGAATTGTCACAATTTAAGGTGACTTCAATGGCAAGTATCACAAGAATTGTCACAATTTATGGTGACTTCAATGGAAAGTATCACAAGCATTGTCACAATTTAAGGTGACTTCAAGAGAGAGAGAAAAGAGAGTAGAGAGAGAGAGAGAGAGAGAGAGAGAGAGAGAGAGAGAGAGAGAGAGAGAGAGAGAGAGAGAGAGAGAGAGAGAGAGAG
>JAXRKP010001341.1:67500-72500 GCA_037039925.1 Doris montereyensis | reverse complement strand
ATGGAGATAAGCCTGACAAGTTCATTAACAAACAATGGATAGATTCTTATCCCGCCCACAAGATTGAACTTTGCAGCGGGAGTTGTCTGCTTTGTAAGACATATAGAAAGACGTATAGGTTAATAAACAAAATACTTAGAAATAAAACTTTCCTAATCTGCGGGTGCGACCGCCTCCTACCTGACACGTCCCCAGGTTGTGGATAGGGAAACGGCCTCTAGATGTAGAGGTCAGCGGCAAATACCGATTAAGCAGTCGCGTCCCCAGGTTGTGGATAGGGGAACGGCCTCTAGATGTAGAGGTCAGCGGCAAATACCGAATAAGCAGTCGCGGACAAAACTGTTGTTAGCCAGTGAGGACAGAGTGGGGCTGCAGAGTGAAAACTCAGCCCTTAGAAAAAGGCTCTACATTTCCTGTGATGTGGCTAACAGGCGGATCGATGCCTATTTATAACGTATCCCCGGGTGGACAGAGCTCTTCAACCTGGAAAGGCAGTTTGTCTAGGAGAAGGAAAACTCCAATTTCAAACCATGGGCAGACAGGGCTCATGATATTGGGAAAAGTACCTATTTAGAAGTGAATCTAAAAAAAAAAAGTATCCGGGCCCTCCAGGATGGGCGTTAGGCATAGAGTTAACACCCCTATCTTGTAAACAATACAATGTTACAGAAACCAACAATGGATGAAAACACAAGGATACAGGTGAAGGAAAGATTGACACACAGGGTTCTGGATCCACTGCTCAACAAAACCAGACTGGACATGTGATCCAAAACATTGTACCAATGATAGGTGAGGGCCAAAGCCGAAAGGAAGCCAGCAATCAGACTATGTCAAGTCTTCTGAATCCAAAACAATCAATTTTGGTGGGCACATGGAATGTATGCACACTTTATCAGACAGGAAAACTTGCGCAAACAATAATTGAAATGGACAAATACAAAATATATATCCTGTCTATATGTAAATCACGATGGACTGACAATGGCAAAATATATCTCGTTATTGGTCATACGATTATCTACTCAGGAAGAGAAGAAAATCAACGTATGAATGGAGTTGCCCTGATACTATCAAAAACAGCAAAACAGACTTTGTTATAATTGGAACACATGAATGAAAGGTTACTGAAAGTTGGAATTTGATTCTAAATACGCAAAGATGACAATCATCATGTGTTACGCTCCACAACAAGACAAATTGAAGTGGAGAAGGAACAGTTTTATGAAAGGCTTAACAGCACAGTACAAAACTGAAGTGGAGAAAGAACAGTTTTATGAAAGGCTTAACAGCACAGTACAAAACTGAAGTGGAGAAAGAACAGTTTTATGAAAGACTTAACAGCACAGTACAAAAGTGAAATTTAGAAAGAACAGTTTTATGAAAGGCTTAACAGCACAGTACAAAAGTGAAATTTAGAAAGAACAGTTTTATGAAAGGCTTAACAGCACAGTACAAAAGTGAAATTTAGAAAGAACAGTTTTATGAAAGGCTTAACAGCACAGTACAAAAGTGAAGTGGAGAAAGAACAGTTTTATGAAAGGCTTAACAGCACAGTACAAAAGTGAAATTTAGAAAGAACAGTTTTATGAAAGACGTAACAGCACAGTACAAAAGTGAAGTGGAGAAAGAACAGTTTTATGAAAGACGTAACAGCACAGTACAAAAGACCCCAAGACATGATCTGCTTATTGTTCTTGGTGATTTAAATGCCAAGGTTGGAAAGGTTAAAAGTCAAAGAGAACATATCATGGGACGTTTAGCTGCAGACATTAATGACATACGACAATGGAGAACGTTTAGGGAATTTTGCAAAGAGAACAATGTAATCATTTGAGGAACCATCTTTAAACATAAAGACATTCACAAATATACATGGACATCTCCAGACTAAAAAATCAAAAACTAAATTGACCATAATACTATTAATAAGAAATGGAAGACACCACTGTTAGATGTGAGAACAAGAAAGGGAGCCGATGTTGCAGGTGACAATGAGCTCCTGACTGCTTAAGTCCGTACAAATTAAAGAAGACAAAAAATATGACATCAGGAAAGGAATATTGGATATTGGAAAGCTGCAAAACAAAGAAATTGCTAAAAATTCAGAATAGAGTTTTCAAATCGATACTCGCCCAGATGGATGAGTAAGAACTTTCCTTGACAAAATTTAACCAGGCACTGCTTGACCTGACCCAGAAACTAATGGGACCTAGCAGAAGAAAGAAAGAAAGATGGATATCAGATCAATCATCAAAGAAAAAAAAAGACAAAGGGCCGACTACTGACCACTAAATCAGAAATAATTAAAGAACAAATCCATAATGAATATACGATGCTAGACAAAAAAAGTAAAGAAGTCAGTCAAAGGTGACAAGAAAGCTTGTTATGACATGTTAGAAGCAAGAGCAGAAAAAAATCTAGCCAAAGACATGATATGAAGACTCTATGCTAAACAGCTACACATTTTTCCAAAGGGTATAGGAACAATGATACATTGATAAAGGACACGCAAGGAAATTTAATCTCGAGCGGAGCAGACCAAATGAACAGATGGAAAGGGCACTTTGAGTGTGTCTCACCCAGTGAAACGCCAAGGATCTTCACGGGCATAACCAGTAGAAAATCACTTAGACATCAACACACTACCACGAGCTCTAGATGGAATCAAGAAACGCAATAGAGAATCTCAAATCAGGAAAAGCAGTAGGTGAAGATCTGGTGACAGCAGAAATGATTAAGATAGAAAAAGAAATGATCCCTAAAATATTACAAAGCATATTTCAAGAAATTTGGGAAAAAGAAAAGCTGCTACCAAATGAGTGGAGTGTTGGACTCATCGCCAAACTACCAAAAGAGGGAGTTTTTTTCTAAATGTGATAATTGGAGGGGAATCATGTTACTCTCTATCACCAGCAAAATGTTCAGGAAAATATTACTAAACCGTATAAACCCTACAGTCGAACCAAAACTTAGAAAGCAAAAAAGCAGGATTTAGGAAAGGACTTTCTGACTCAAACCATACATTCACTCTTAGACAATTGTGTAACCAATGTGAAAAATGGAATGCTCCCCTGTACTAAAATTTGTATAGATTTTAAAAAGGGTTTTAATAGTGTACACAGACTTGCATTATGAAACACCCTACGACAGTATGGTATTCCCTCCAAGGTAGTTAGCATAGTCAAACTGCTTTACAGGGATTTCCGTGCTAAAGTAATATGTGGAAATAAATTGACGGAAAGCCAAAAGATCAATACTGGTGTGAAACAGGGCTGCATTCTATCACTTTTTCTATCCTGCCTTGCTATCGATTGGATAATGAAAGAATCTGTTGAAAATAAGTAAACAGGACTAAGGTGGGCATTCACTGAAATATTTAGGGACCTTGATTTTGCTGATGTACAATCCAAAAGTACAGAAAGTTTATAGCCATGCACAAAAACTGAGGCTACACTTAAATATCGGAAAACAAAAATGATGAACAACAAATCGAAACAACCGATGAAACTTGGAAACAATGAGATTAAGAATATGCAAGCTTTTACATATCTCGGAAGTAAAATTACTCAAAATGGAAATTCTGAAGATGAGATGAAAGAAAGGTAAACAGAAGCAAGAAAAGTATTTGGATCACTGATAAATATTTGTAATTCAAGGAAAATCTCAATTAAAACAAAACTCGAATTCTATGAATCTAATATTCTAGCCGTTCTTCTCTATGGTGCTGAATCTTGGAAAACAACAAATAACATCTGCAAAAAACTGGATATCTTTCAAAACAAAATCTCAGAGAGATCCTCAAAATAGTTTGGCCAAACGCGATATCAAACAACGACCTTCAAGAAAGAACATCACTGGATCAATATTCCAGATTGTGAGAATGGAAGTGGACTGGTTATATCCTTAGAATGAATGCTGATGTCATCCCTAAAATAGACATCAGATGGACCCATCAGGGAACAAGGAAGAGAGATCGCCCGCTAGAATCCTGGAGAAGAAGCACCGAAAAAGAGATGAAGACCCACGGATAGACGTGGTGGCAGATGACAAAATTGGCATCTGATCCTGTTCAATAGCGATCCCCTGTGTCGGTCCTATGTGTTGCCCAAGCACCATGAGGATAAGTAAGTAATAATGGAATTGCTACGTGTGTACAGTTAAAACAAGATGTGTAATTTATGAGGGAAGAACAACGTAAAAGTTTGACTCACAAATAAAGTTTCATTGAAATTTACCCGGTCAACCATATGTGGTGATTTCAGGGGTGAATTAAGAAGAAGCAGCAAGCACAAAATATAAACGAACGAGTAAAAGGTAAGAAGTAGGACCTACAAACAACCCCGCCGACGCCTATCGCCCTCTCACAAATTAGGGAGTGAGACATTAACTGGAAAAGACAAGACAAAGTGTGTCACTTCCTTCTCAGGACTAGCATACTATCCCGTCGTACTGCGTCAACACAACTACATCGCTGATAAAGACATACTTTCACAATTATTATCTCTGAAGTTCAAACCACAGGAGGGTTTATTGGCATCCTATCTTCCATTGGAAAATATGTCCTCCTGAGTTCTGTTATTGTTCATTGCTTCTCCTTTCTTTTCACAGTCACCGACTTATTTTTTAATTACTTGATTTACCCACATCCACGGCTAAGGTGATCTTGGAGGGTTTTCGGCCGGATTAATAATTCTTCTCTCTCACTCTCTCTCTCTCTCTCTCTCTCTCTCTCTCTCTCTCTCTCTCTCTCTCTCTCTCTCTCTCTCTCTCTCTCTCTCTCTCTCTCTCTCTCTCTCTCTCTCTCTCTCTCTCTCTCTCGTTTCTCTCTCTCTCTCTCTCTCTCTCTCTCTCTCTCTCTCTCTCTCTCTCTCTCTCTCTCTCTCTCTCTCTCCCTTCCTCTCCCTCCTCCATCCCTCTCCTTTCCTCCCTCCATCTCTCTCTCTCTCTCTCTCTCTCTCTCTCTCTCTCTCTCTCTCTCTCTCTCTCTCTCTCTCTCT
>JAXRKP010001341.1:47500-65000 GCA_037039925.1 Doris montereyensis | reverse complement strand
AAGAAGAAGAAGAAGAAAAGAAGAAGAAGAAGAAGAAAAGAAGAAGAAGACGACGAAAGACAGACACAGACAGACAGACTGACAAGTAAGCTATGAAATAAACAGCAGAACAGAGTCAAAGACAGAGTCAGAGTCAGACAGGCAGACAAATGTGGGCAGGAATAAAGAGGGATACAAAGAAACAGGTTGATTGATAGGAACAGTCTAGAAAATCAGAGTAAAACACACCAATGGTTGAAAACAACTCACTCAAAATTATATCCAAACAGAACAAAACACTTTGACGATGTATTAGCGATATGTGGTAGTAACGGATTTGAAGTGATAGAAATAATAGCATGCGTTTCTTATTGTGGTAAGTACGTGGCACATAGAGTGTCGTTCTAGTACTTACACGATGACAAGCAAACGTACTTTACACACACATGTGTAACGAATGGCGGAGGTAGATCTAGACAGGGAGTAATATCTGCAACACCATGGAGAGCGGTGTAAGTCATCTTAAAAATAGGATAAGATAGCCTGTCACTGGTGCAATCAAACTATAACATGATATCAAAAGAGGTCACAGACAATGTACACGCATGACAATTGACGTGTTTGATACAACGTATCAATGAACATCAGTTGTAATGCGCGTCATTGCCATTGTTTCCCAATGAACATCAGTTGTAATGCGCGTCATCGCCATTGTTTACCAATGAATATTCAATAGTTTTTACACTTAAGTAAGTCAAACAGTAGTATCCGCTAAAAAACAACTCGATCCAAGGTGGACGAAAAGATGGTGTATTTTGGCGAAGATGCACTTTGGCAGGAGTCAAGGATCGCGTTCCATTGCTTGTATTTACATTGCCATTCTTGTTTGGAAATAAACTCTTTTATTTTGTAAGTTGTTATCGTTTGGGTTTTGTTTGTTGTTACAATCATGTACTTGGTTTGAGGATAATTCCCAATTGTAGACCTAACCTCATTCTGTGACACTGTTATGTCTGAGACGTGAGTAGTTTCCAGTGTTTGTATTGAGTGTGCGTTTGAGTGTATATGTCCACCTACATTGTCTACATCTCTCTCCCGCCCCTTTACACTCATCTTTTATATTCTTTATGTTTTATTCCTTTTGAGCCATCACTGTGGACCCCCCCCTCACTCCCCCACCTCACCAGTCCTCCTCTTGAAATTGTTGCTAACGAAGAATATAAATAATGTCTTTTTGAGCCAATCAGCTTGAACTATGACACCCCATGTCTTTGAGCATGTCTTGACACCCAAAATGAGCCAATCAGCTTGAACTATGACACCCCTACATGTCTTTTTGAGCCAATCAGCTTGGACTATGACACCCCTACATGTCTTTTTGAGCCAATCAGCTTGGACTTTGACACCCCTACATGTCTTTTTGAGCCAATCAGCTTGGACTTTGACACCCCTACATGTCTTTTTGAGCCAATCAACTTGGAGCTTTGACTACCACCTACATGTCTTTTGGAGCCAATCAGCTTGGACTATGACACCCCTACATGTCTTTTGGAGCCAATCAGCTTGGACTATGACACCCCTACATGTCTTTTGGAGCCAATCAGCTTGAACTATGACACCCCTACATGTCTTTTTGAGCCAATGACTATGACACCCTACATGTCTTTGAGCCAATCAGCTTGGGCTATGACTATGTCTAACCAATCAGCTTGACTATGACACTCCTTTGGAGCCAATCAGCTTGGACTGTGACACCCCTACATGTCTTTGGAGCCAATCAGCTTGGACTATGACACCCCTACATGTCTTTCTGATCTACTATTTATATCCTGTTCGTTTGCTCGGCAATCCTCTTTTGCTGACTGCGTCTGTTCCAACGGATTAAGAAACGATTTCAGAATTGTGAGATTTGTATTTCAGAATTGTCCAGGGATAAGTTTAACCATATTCACATTCTGTTACCTGTAAATATGTTGTTGTCATGCAATTGCAATGTATCAATAGTGGCACTTTTAAGCAAAATTGGAAGGTAGCTTTAAAACGAAAACGAAACAAACTTAAATTAGTTTATATCTTGATTCCCCACTTATATTTACTGTGAACTTCACTCATTAAACCTCCCATAACCTCCCCAACGCTAGAGCCTTGGTAATTGGTCTATTTTGCCTTCTATTTCGTGACCAGCAAGCATAATATGGTCCTGACTCCCAGTTGAATATTCCCTTCTTGCCCCCCCCTACGATCCCGCCTTGCAGTGTAGAGCATTTAGTCAAAATAAGATTATCGGTCAATGTAATACGTGTTTCCATAGAAGCGTTGCTGACCCTTTTCCCCCTTTTAATTTGGCCACCTAAAATACTCAAATCGTTTTTGCAACTTTAAAGAAACGCATAGAAGTGTATATTCAATTGTTTATTGTAAACAAACACTTATCGTAGAAGGGGCAAACACTCATCTCTATGGCTGGATCACTCACAACAATATTGTTGCAAGTATCACAACAATAAAACATTGTAATTTTCATGTTGGTCAAGACACTGTAACTGATACTCAGCCTTCCCCTGCCACAACCACAGTGCAGTGTTCTTTTCAAACATACCTTTCTTTTCCTCATTGCTAAAGTCACCTTCATGACTGGTACATTTGCCTTTAAATAATCCGGACTAGCCTACACAGTATTAGCCATTTCCCCTACGTATTTCCCATTCATTAAAACCCTCAATATTCCTTTTATTCTAATTTGGAATTTATTTTAACTGATGCTGGTCCTCTCTTATTAATATTGTTCACTTGACCATCCAGCCTTTAGATGGATTACTCCAACCATTGTTTTATTGCCACAGAATTAGTAGTTAGAAATACGACATTGTAATATAAACTCATTCGAAACTCATTTCTGGTGCTTTAACATGTTAGTGTACGTGAACTGTTTTCAGGTTTTTGAGTCTTATATTACCTTAGCTCCCCGTTTGCAAAAATGTTATTAGTCCCTTTAGAATTATTCTTAAATGCTTTGACCTAGATATAATTGCAGAGGACAGAAGTAGTCTGATCCTTAACTTCCTTTGTTTTGTTTACATGTACTTGTCATTCTCCCTGGTTACGTGCCTAGGCTTTTGATATTATTAAAGTTTACTATTTGCTTTTATCATGTAGCTCATTACCAAAATAAGAAAGTCTATATAATCTATATTATTGAATGCTTTACCTTAATTGCGTGGTCATGTTTATTCCTTTATTGTTCACATGCGATTAGATCTCAACCCCGTGTTAGATCTTTGCTGATTTGACTCAATATTTTATTGTCATAATGTAATCCTCTACGACATGCTATTGTTTTTGTTTTTTGTTATCCCCTTTCATCTTTACAGGAGACAATGAGACATTTGTGTATATATATTCTTAATAAAAGAAAGCGTTGTTGAAACTCGAACCGCACAAGTCACGTGCCTTCCTCACTATCACTGTCCACCTGTACTTGTGGGAATGTGGAGTGAGACAGGCATGTAGAAAGTGTGAACGTGTGGCAATGCTTCTCTTGCACAAGACTAGAGGAGGGAAGGGGGTGGAGACATTCGGCAACTTTTTTATGTTGACAGGCATATCATAAAAAAATGACACAAGACCTTTTTCAGTTTTGTTTTACCGTGATGAAAGAGAGAGAGAGAGCCGATCAGAGTATCTGCCTGGCAGATGGCGTCGATGGTCGAGGAGGGGAGGGAACGGGCAAGGTGACAAGAGCCGAGACAGTCAAGAATAGGCATTGTCCTGTGCACGTATGCACATAGTAAACACCGATCTAGATGGCACACACACAAACACACACACATACACACATACACACACATACACACACATACACACACATACACACACATACACAAATACACACATACACACACACACACACACATACACATACACACATACACACACATACACACATACACACACACACACATACACGCATACACACACATACACACATACACATACATACACATACACACACATACACACACACATACACACACATACACACACACAAACACCCACATACACACACAAACACCCACATACACACATACACACATACACACACATACACATACACACACACACACTTTCACATACACACACATACACACATACATACACACACATACACGCATACACACACACATACACACATACACATACATACACACACGCACACATACACACAGATACACACATACACACACAAACACCCACATACACACACATACACACATACACACACATACACACACATACACACACACATACACACACATACACACATACATACACACATAAACACACATACATACACACACACATACACATACACACATACACATACACACACACACACATGTGTGCGTGGCAGATGTTCCTACTGGGACAAGGCAAAAATGACGTTATCGAGTTTATTTCACATGAATTGACTGTTTAAATGCAACCAATTGAACACGTACTTACAGAAATGTTGCATTTTGGCGAAGTCAAGCAGCCATTTGGAGGGGGGCAATTAGCCTTGTAGAATTAGGCGACACGAAGGAATCGTGCATTATGACGAATCGTGCATTTTGGCAGCGTGCAATTTGGCGGAGACTACTGTATTTACATTGTCATTCTTGTTTGGAAAAAATATATTTTGTTTTGAAAGTTGTTTGTTATCGTTTGGATTTTGATTGTTGTTAGTTCGTTCGAGTACAAGATAGACTAAATAAGACTTATCTCTTCTCACATATTATTATAACATTCTCTTATCACTCAAGACTACAAAAAGAGGTGGGATGTTGAAGACATTCAGTTTCAGCAACAAGGAATATTCTTTTTATTGGTTAACGACAAAGGCATGTCATACGGAGAACGATCTCCATGGGTAAAAGTGACACAGCCTTTCTCAAATGTTCTCACCGTGTCCAAAGAGAGAGAGAGTCGATCGAGGTGTCTGTCTGGGAAGGAAGGGCGGGTAAATGTGACCAGAGCCAAGACAGCCAAAACTACACTCGGCAAAGGAAAAACTGCATCATTCAACTTCATGTAAATTCAATTTCTGAAAAAAAACTAAACAAATCCCAGCAAATTTACACACGCCCGTATTTTTCGTTGTAAAAGCATAAACCAGAACGATCTGGGTGAATGGTTATTGATATGGGTGAATGGTTATTGATATGGGTGAATGGTTATTGATATGGGCAGTTAACTGAAAACCACGAAAATCGAGTGCAAATGCCACGTGGCCGTATCGGGCACTCAATGAGGAAACACGTTTGTAGCTACATTTATTTGCCAGCTGAATAGTTTGTAGCTACATTTATTTGCCAGCTGAATAGTTTGTAGCTACATTTATTTGCCAGCTGAATGGTTTGTAGCTACATTTATTTGCCAGCTGAATAGTTTGTAGCTACATTTATTTGCCAGCTGAATGGTTTGTAGCTACATTTATTTGCCAGCTGAATAGTTTGTAGCTACATTTATTTGCCAGCTGAATAGTTTGTAGCTACATTTATTTGCCAGCTGAATAGTTTGTAGTTACATTTATTTGCCAGCTGAATAGTTTGTAGCTACATTTATTTGCCAGCTGAATAGTTTGTAGCTACATTTATTTGCCAGCTGAATAGTTTGTAGCTACATTTATTTGCCAGCTGAATGGTTTGTAGCTACATTTATTTGCCAGCTGAATAGTTTGTAGCTACATTTATTTGCCAGCTGAAATGTTTGTAGCTACATTTATTTGCCAGCTGAATAGTTTGTAGCTACATTTATTTGCCAGCTGAATAGTTTGTAGCTACAGCTTTGAACAGTTTGTAGCTACATTTATTTGCCAGCTGAATAGTTTGTAGCTACATTTATTTGCCAGCTGAATGGTTTGTAGCTACATTTATTTGCCAGCTGAATGGTTTGTAGCTACATTTATTTGCCAGCTGAATAGTTTGTAGCTACATTTATTTGCCAGCTGAATAGTTTGTAGCTTTACATTTATTTGCCAGCTGAATAGTTTGTAGCTACATTTATTTGCCAGCTGAATAGTTTGTAGCTACATTTATTTGCCAGCTGAACAGTTTGTAGCTACATTTATTTGCCAGCTGAATAGTTTGTAGCTACATTTATTTTGCCAGCTGAACAGTTTGTAGCTACATTTATTTGCCAGCTGAATAGTTTGTAGCTACATTTATTTGCCAGCTGAATAGTTTGTAGCTACATTTATTTGCCAGCTGGAATAGTTTGTAACTACATTTATTTGCCAGCTGAATGGTTCATTTTTATTTGAACAAAACCAGAAGGTTACATTCGACGCTGATAATCTAAACAATGCCAAGATTAGGCTAAGTTTGTAGCAGAGAAAATAGTTTGTAGTGATTGGCCTGCTTGGTTTGTAGCCGGTGCGATGGTAAGTGGTGTTGCAAACCGTTTCCATGTGAATAGGAAGACTGTTTCAAATCTGTGTAGACGTTACAACTTGAACGTTTGATCAACCGCCGATGAGCTACACGAACTGGCCGACCAGCTGAATAGTTACAAATGGCATACTCGACTGGCCAGGTTTTGCTTTCGCGTTTACAACATCGGCTTCTTTGATGCAACATGGACTGCCGGGAATATTCTTTGACTAAGACCTGTATGTAACCAAACGATCCGTAACCGATTGAGCTGAAAGAACAGTCTGACACCTCGAAGACCAGCAGTGAATGATCAGTTTTTACCCTGAATGGTTCATTTTAGAACAATCGACAGAGACGATTAAGTTGGACCAGAGAGCATCTCCTTGGCCTATTGCATCGATGAGATATATGTTTTATTCACTAGATAAAGACAAACAGTGAGGCAAGGGATCAACCGCATGTCGGAAGTTAATGTAACTGACTGGCAGATTTTGCTTTCGCGTTTACAACATCGGCTTCTTGATGCAACATGGACTGCCGGAATATTCTTTGACTCCGTATGTAACCAAACGATCCGTAACCGATTGAGAAAGAACAGTCTGACACTCTGTGATCAGTTTTTACCCATAGCAATCGACAGAGACGATTAAGTTGGACCAGAGAGCATCTCACTTGGCTATTGCATCGATTCTTGTTTTATTCTTCTCCTTCTTCTTCTTCTTCTTCTTCTTCTTCTTCTTCTTCTTCTTCTTCTTCTTCTTCTTCTTCTTCTTCTTCTTCTTCTTCTTCTTCTTCTTCTTCTTCTTCTTCTTCTTCTTCTTCTTCTTCTTCTTCTTCTTCTTCTTCTTCTTCTTCTTCTTCTTCTTCTTCTTCTTCTTCTTCTTCTTCTTCTTCTTCTTCTTCTTCTTCTTCTTCTTCTTCTTCTTCTTCTTCTTCTTCTTCTTCTTCTTCTTCTTCTTCTTCTTCTTCTTCTTCTTCTTCTTCTTCTTCTTCTTCTTCTTCTTCTTCTTCTTCTTCTTCTTCTTCTTCTTCTTCTTCTTCTTCTTTCTTCTTCTTCTTCTTCTTCTTCTTCTTCTTCTTCTTCTTCTTCTTCTTCTTCTTCTTCTTCTTGCACCTTTTCCTACTCTCAGACGAGCTCCCCTGAAAGTGGAAAGGGTTCCCGCCTAGCACGAGGGAGGGCATACAAATTCGACTACTTAGAGTCTTTTCCATGTTTATCCACCCGACTAGCCGCTACCCAAAGATGTGGTCAGCTTGGGTATGGGTGATTTGATGCCATTTAGTTTTGACCCTGAGCGGGTCCTGACCCTGAGTGGGCCTTTAAGCGCTTTGACCACGGCACTCGATGGACGGGCTGTCACAATGTCCAGTGATGATAGTTTCTTTTCGCGGATATGTGTTGCCAGGTCATCCGGGCAGACCTCCATAAATTGTCCCAGAACAAAGGTCATTGCAGCTTTCGACAATTTCCGCTAACCTCACCCATCTTCCAAGGTATGTCTTGAGCCTCACAATAAACATGCTCGGATTTTCTCCATCCTATGGCTTGCAGTTACGAAACATGTGCCTATATCCATCCATTGTCAAATTGTAACAACTTTGTAATGATCTCCTTACACAGTCGTAATCCTTTGTCTCTTCATGGTACAGGCGTGAAAAAAGAAGTCCAAGGCCATTCCAGTTAACAAAGCACTCACACACGTCGGCCATGTTTCCCCTCTCCATTCGTTCGTTGTGGCGAAGTTTTCGTATCTGGTTAGCCAACTATGGCAATCATCAGTAACGTCTACAACTGGTGGTAGTTTTGGTAGTTTAGACGTAGGAACCATTGAGGAATTGTTGTTTACCTGTACTTTCAGTCGACATATGTCGGTCGCCAATTAGTGCTCGCGTTCTTTTTCTCTTCGGCCAGCCGAAATTCTCCATCTCCAGTTCAAGATGCTGTTGTCTAGCTTCTCGTTCTCTTTCTCTGCTGTTCTTTCGTTTCTCTTTCTCTCTCTCTGTTCTCTCTCTCTCTCTCTCTTTCTCTTCTCCTCTCTCTCTCTCTCTCTCTCTCTCTCTCTCTCTCTCTCTCTCTCTCTCTCTCTCTCTCTCTCTCTCTCTCTCTCTCTCTCTCTCTCTCTCTCTCTCTCTCTCTCTCTCTCTCTCTCTCTCTCTCTCTCTCTCTCTCTCTCTCTCTCTCTCTCTCTCTCTCTCTCTCTCTCTCTCTCTCTCTCTCTTCTCTCTCTCTCTCTCTCTCTCTCTCTCTCTCTCTCTCTCCCTCTCATCTCAATGTGTACTGAACCTTTTGAGTGTATGACTTCTTTCAGCAACTCTTTCCATAGAGAGCATGACCCTACTTAGGTTAAACCCCTATAGGGACAAAACGAACAAAATAGAATGGAATAAAATCCAGGGATCACATTTATCAAAGGAGACCAATTTTTCTTGTTTTTTAAATATGTTTTATAAAGCACCTTTGGTGTGTGATCTACTATTCATCTAAAATAACCAACAACAAAACAATTTAATCAAATAGCATTCATATATTATGCTATCTTATTGTTAAGGTGATTCACATAAATGATATTACGAGAGCAGCTTAAACCTTATCACATTCTCTCAACGTTAAATGTAAAGGAGGATTCAAATCAGAGTTGACAACCCGCATAAGTCATGGTCATAGTTAGTGGTGTCTTTTTTTAACAAAGTAATAACAGCAAAAAGAAAACACAATTAAAAACGGCAGCTTGACAGAGCTTTCCATCACCATCAATAAGAAATAAAATAATAAGAGTGAAAAAAGTAAGCAAGCTATAGATAAGAAGAAGATATATAGGATAAGTACAAAACGCCATTACCAAGTTAAAGATAAGAAAAAGGTGTATAGGTTAAGTACAAAACGTAATTATTAGGATAAAGATAAAAAGGTGCCTAAATTAAATACAAAAAGTAAGTACCTAAGTCAAACTTAGAAAGGTACCTAACTTGAAAATACAAAAAGGAAAATATATAAGCTAAAAAGGAAAAATATGTACCTAATTAAAATATAAAAAGCAAGTACCTAAGTTAAAGCTAAAAAAAAGGTTTATATAGCTTAAAGACAAAACGCAATTACCAAGTTAAAGATAAGAAGAAGGTATATAGTTTAAAGACAAAAACGCAATTACCAAGTTAAAGATAAGAAGAAGGTATATAGCTTAAGGGGGGGGACGGCAGCTGAATCTCGAAGATTGGGTCAAAAGTATCGAATTTGAGATTTTATCATTTTCATATGCTATGACTCTTCTAGAACCCATCTGTAATAGTACAAGACATGAAAAGTATTTATAAATGAGGTTTTTAGCCCTCTAAACATGCTGCCTTAGACCAAAAATTTACACTTTTTATGAAAAATATGATAAATTTGCTCATCTTTGGTCCTAATTTTGAAGATGAAACGGGAGTGAATGGCTGTCGTGTATAGTATCGATGTAAAGGGAAATTCCTCTCCCTTTGATACATAGTAGAGTTGGTATCGATGCAACAACACCATGAGCCCCTGTTCATGAAACTTTCCATACCTAAGACAAAGAATTTCAGATGACATCAGCTGTTATACAGTTTGACCCGACCTTTGAACTCTCTCGGTCAAGGTAATGTCACCGCGCATGCGTACTGAATGGATGTTGCAGGTCAAAGAGTGTCGACGCATGCGCAGTTGTTCCGGACATGTCTGTTGTCTGTAAACAAACTCCTTGCTTTCGTTTGATTGCTCTGCCTAGTGCAAACGTGTTTCACGATTGAGTGCGATATATTCTTCAGGTTTGTTCTATATTTTGGTTATTTTTTTACGAATTTGCTGACAATGCCTCGATTTTCACGAAAAACTCGAAACAATAATCTGGCTAAAGCCAGGAAACAGCGTTGGACCGAGGATTCAGGAGATATTCCCTCTCAGGAAACAACTGAATCTGACTTTGGATTGGAACCATCCACCAGCTCTGGAACACGTGGTGGCTCCCACCATGCTCCAGGTTTGGTCTTAGGGAATCTAGATCTAGCTCTAGTTCTTCATCCCCGGATCGTTTGGATATCCCCATTAGTGAACTGCCATTCAATCCTCCTTCACCAGTTCATCGTTCTAAGACCAGGTTTGAGAAGAAACTTGCCATGGTAAATGAACAGCATGACGAAGATGACACTGGCACCATGGACTCAAACGGTGGCCTCACCAATACTATTTGTGAGCTCAGCATGCTGACATCGTTTGTGTCACTTTTTCAGTGCCCCCAGATTGGTTGCACATCTAAAGTGAAATGCCGTGTCAACGCGTCAAAGCGCAAAGGATTCGCTGTGTGTGCCTTCAGGCCTTCTGCCGCAACTGTAATTGCATTGTGGCCTCCACATATACGTCATGTCGACACGTCAGCGTCAGGGCACCCTAAGCCGTTCACTGTAAACACAGGAGTTGTTGTAGCCTGCCTCAAGAGCGATATGGGACCTCACAAACTTGCTAATTTCTGTGAGACACTCTCTATGCCAACCCTCCCACAAGAAGACCTTCACGAAACGCGCTGAAGACATCTACGGTCTCAATGTAGAAGTGTCACAACATATATTTAGTAAGGCAGTAGCGGTGGTGAAAAAAGAACATCAACGGCAGCTGGATATCACCATCGACAACACTGCACCGCTAGACATCGCCGTTAGTTTTGACGGAACATGGATGACGAGGGGCCATTCGTCTCTTATTGGAATTGGATGTGCCATCGACAGCCTTACTGGTATCGTAGTTGATGCTCACGTCGTTAGTGCCTTCTGTCAAACATGCGCGACAACTGGAAAGTGGCAGAAGGCTAACAATCCTCATCTGTACGACGCATGGCTTAGAGAACACCAAGAGGAAGACTGTAACATCAACTACACAGGTGAGTTTTATTTGATTACCGAATGATAATTTCTTATTACAAATTACTTTTTTTAGCCGAAAAATTAAAATCTACACGCGAGGGAGATTTATGGCTCTGGAGGATAGGCACTGTTATTTTAATTGTTTGATTTATTTAATCATTACATTATTAAGATTATTTTTTGTCATCATCGTCGTCTATTTTTTTTCTTTTTCTGTACAGTTATCATTATATTTAGAAGTCAAGCTCACGGTTGGGTGTAAAAATAGACTTATATCAAAGAATGGGGAAACCAATTTACTGTTGCCACGTAATAAGAGTAAACAAATTATTTTTACACAATTGATAATTCATAGCATCCGTATCATAGAAAAATCTGTTGTAAGCATGTTGCCTAATTCGATGAGATTAGGCAGTCACGGCGCAATGCATAATATCATTTTATTTTTAGTTTGTAGTTACAATTTGATCTCCTTATTCCCTTTGTTTGTACGTCATCTTTAGGTACATCAGGCATGATGGAAGCTGTAGCTGCAGAAACCCTGTGGCGGAGATCGGTGGACCTGCATCAGCTACGCTACACGACATTTGTTGGAGACGGTGACTCCAAGGCCTTCGACAGAGTCTGCAGGGCTGAGCCATATGGACCAGATGTGGCTATTATAAAAGAAGAGTGTATGAACCACGTATCAAAGCGACTCGGTACGGCCTTGCGGAATTTAGTTCAGGACTGCTCCAAGAAGGGTTCGTAAATTTATTTCTTTATATGCACAAACAGAATGAATACAGGGGCTTCATAACCTTTCTTCAAAAAGAAAAAAAGTGTAACTCTTTCTCAAAACGCTAACCATAAATTTTCAACTACACTATGACAACCACCGGAATTATTTGACAAACAATAATTAACCTCAAGCCATTTGGGTTTTTTTGGTTTGTTTGTTTTTTATTGTACTGGAATTATTTTGTTTCTAACGTAATTGATTTGTCCACGTTTGCATTTTCTGTACCGACTGGTATTCAGTTTTGTCTCGTTTGTTTTTTATTTGTTGATTTTAGTTAGGTCTGTTTCGAAATGTTTCATATAAAACAGTTTACTATGTAAACAATGTTTTCTGACGAGTCGGTTTGTAGCGTATATGCTCGATATTTATCTTATGCTTATTGTTATTCAAAGGTACAACACTCGGCGGAAGGAAACACGGAAGCCTTACCGGCAATGCCATAGACAAGCTGTGTAAGTATTATGCCAGAGCTATCCGTGGGCACGACAACACTGAGGGTATGAAGACAGCAATTTTGGCCAGCTTGTACCATGGCTACTCCACGGACGACAACCCTCAGCATCGGTACTGTCCACCTGGCACCGATTCCTGGTGCGTCTACAAGAAGGCCGTCGCCCAGGGCATATTTCCTGGCCAGCATACGCTCCGTATCCATACGCCCCTGGATTACGACCGCCTGCATCAGCATGTTTGGCCCATTTACCAACGTCTGACAGGTGATGATCTTCTACGCCGATGCAAGCTCCACGCAACGCAGAATGCCAACGAAAGTCTTCACCATGCCATCTGGGCAAAATGCAACAAGACCCTCTGTCACTCGGCACCTCGTGTCCCATTTTCTATGCTCTCGGCTGTTGCCGAATTCAACTTTGGGGCCCGATTTGCTGAGGATTTTTAATTCCTACTATGGTATCCAGGCAGGGGAGGACACCCGTAGACTTCAGCAAGTACGACATCAGAAGCGACTCTCACGAAGTCTCAGCACAGCCGCCGGAAAGGAGAAAGCCCGCAAAGATATGAGGAAGCGAGCAACAAAGAGAGCAGAAGAGGATGCTATCAAGGACATGGGAGACTTGGGATATGGAGCAGGGAAGTATTAGTATTAGAATTTTTAGGGCCGTCTACAAATGGTGAGTCAACTTTTTCTTTGTTCAATTATATACTTCATTCATGACTTTTCCTCCTCAGAATGTAATTATTTTGTGAATGAATTAGCCTAATACATAGCAAATATACTCCTTATAAGATAATATCCATAACATGCATAAATATAGACATTGTGCAATAAAATTTTGAGTTTTTTGGTTGCGGAAATACAAAATTGCGTTTTTCTCAAAACATGTTTTTTGGTATACTTTTTGCTAAAAGTCAAAAAACTTACGCTTAGATTTGAATCACATTTGGTATATACCTTCTTTATATGTGCACCTAGTTTGTATAAGAGGCTTTTTGGGAAATATTTGATGATAGTGATGTTATTGATCATTTAGTGTAAACAATTGGTGTTTTGGGGATTTTGAAAGTTGATTTTTTCAATATTTTTTCTCAGCCACTAGATCAAATATCAAAAATCTGATATAACGCAACCAAAACAGTCCTCTTTACTACCTGTATCTCAAATTTCGTTGACTTTCCCTGGTAATATTTTGACTTTTAGCGATTTTAAAAACATAAACAAAATCCAATATGGCCGCTGTTACCATGGCAACCAAAAATTTGAGCGACATAAAAACTATTCTATCTCAATCAATCAGCATGATACCCTTTGTATGTGTGAAGTATGAACATTATATGTCTAATATTGAGTATTTTGCTTCTTGGCTGTAGTCCCCCTTAAGTACAAAAATGCAATTTACCAAGTTAAAGATAAGAAGAAGGTATATAGCTTAAGTACAAAGCGCAATTACCAAGTTAAAGATAAGAAGAAGGTATATAGCTTAAGTACAAAACGCAGTTACCAAGTTAAAGATAAGAAGAAGGTATGTAAACCCAAAACGCATGCACAAGTTAAAGATAAGAAGAAGGTATATAGCTTAAGTAAAAAAACGCAATTACCAAGTTAAAGATAAGAAGAAGGTATATAAGCTTAAGTACAAAACGCAATTACCAAGTTAAAGATAACAAGAAGGTATATAGCTTAAGTACAAAACGTAATTACCAAGTTAAAGATAAGAAGGGTATATAGCTTAAGTACAAAAGCAATTAAGTAAAGAAAAAGAAGGTATATAGCTTAAGTACAAATTACCAAGTTAAAGATAAGAAGAAGGTATATAGCTTAAGTACAAAACGCAAGTACCAAGTTAAAGATAACAAGAGAGGTATATAGCTTAAGTACAAAACGTAATTACCAAGTTAAAGATAAGAAGAAGGTATATAGCTTAAGTACAAAACGCAATTACCAATTAAAGATAAGAAGAGGTATATAGCCAAGTTAAAGTTAAAGATAAGAAGAAGGTATAAAGCTTAAGTACAAAACGCAATTAAGTTAAAGATAAGAAGAAGGTATATAGCTTAAGTACAAAACGCAATTACCAAGTTAAAGATAAGAAGAAGGTATATAGCTTAAGTACAAAACGCAATTACCAAGTTAAAGATAAGAAGAAGGTATATAGCTTAAGTACAAAACGCAATTACCAAGTTAAAGATAAGAAGAAGGTATATGAAAGCTACAAAACATATTACCAAGTTAAAGATAAGAAGAAGGTATATAAAGTAAAAAACACAATTACCAAGTTAAAGATAAAAGAAGGTGTATAGCTTAAGTACAAAACGCAATTACCAAGTTAAAGATAAGAAGAAGGTATAAAGCTTAAGTACAAAACGCAATTGCAAGTTAAAAGATAAGAAGAAGGTATATAGCTTAAGTACAAAACGCAATTACCAAGTTAAAGATAAGAAGAAGGTATATAGCTGAAGTAAAAAACGCAATTACCAAGTTAAAGATAAGAAGAAGGAATATAGCTTAAGTACAAAACGCAATTACCAAGTTAAAGATAAGAAGAAGGTATATAGCGAAGAATTATATAACAAGAAATTACAAACGATTACACAAGTTAAAGATAAGAAGAAGGTATATGGCTTGATAAAACGCAATTACCAAGTTAAAGATAAAAAGAAGGTGTATAGCTTAAGTACCAAAATATTAATTACCAAGTTAAAGATAAGAAGAAGGTATATGGCAAGTAAAAAAACGCAATTACCAAATTCAAAGCAATTCCAAGTTAAAGATAAGAAGAAGTATATAGCTTAAGTAAAAAAACGCAATTACCAAGTTAAAGATAAGAAGAAGGTATATAGCTGAAGTAAAAAAACGAATTACCAAGTCTAAAGATAAGAAGAAGGTATATAGCTTAACTACTAAACGCAATTACCAAGTTAAAGATAAGAAGAAGGTATATAGCTTCAGTCAACAAACGCAATTACCAAGTCTAAAGATAAGAAGAAGGTATATAGCTTAAGTGAAAAACGCAATTACCAAGTTAAAAGATAAGAAGGTATATAGCTTAAGTAAAAAAACGTAACTCTACCAAGTTAAAGATAAGAAGAAGGTATATAGCTTAAGTACAAAAACGCAATTACCAAGTTAAAGATAAGAAGAAGGTATATAGCTTAAGTACAAAACGCAATTACCAAGTTAAAGCTAATAAGAAGGTATATAGCTTAAGTACAAAACGCAATTACCAAGTTAAAGATAAGAAGAAGGTATATAGCTTAAGTACAAACGCCAATTACCAAGTTAAAGATAGGAAGAAGGTATATAGCTTAAGTAAAAAAACGCAATTACCAAGTAAAGATAAGAAGAAGGTATATAGCTTAAGTAAAAAACGCAATTACCAAGTTAAAGATAAGAAGAGGTATATAGCTGAAGTAAAAAAACGCAATTACCAAGTTAAAGATAAGAAGAAGGTATATAGCTTAAGTACTAAATCGCAATTACCAAGTTAAAGATAAGAAGAAGGTATATAGCTTAAGTACAAAACGCAATTACCAAGTTAAAGATAAGAAGAAGGTACCTAACTTGAACATAAAAAAGTAAGTTCTAAGTTTCAGTTAAGAAGATGGTGCTTAACCTCAAAACCTCAAAGGAGAATAGCTATGTTTAAAAGAAGATTCGTACTATATATTTCTCGAAAAAACAGCTAATTCCCCTTCCACAATAAACCCAAACCACTTAGATAATGACGACTCCCCCCCCCTTCCGTCACAAAAAATAACATTAACGGAACAGCACAAGAAAACGACAACGAAGAGTTTTTAAGAAGCAAAACAGAAGATTCTAAACAAAAGCAACCACTCAATGCAACGGAGACGCAACATCACAGAAGATTGTTAAAAAAGAAGAAAGATTGAAAAACACAAACTTATAAAACCCCTTTGACCTTGTCGAGCGGTGGATAATAATTAGTTCCGAGGTTGAGCTAATTATATATCCGACTTAAGAGTGTTGAAGGATATAGATACGAAGTCTCACAAAGCATTCAACTCCACAAGACTTTAAGAGTTACAAGTCCAATTTGTGTGTTATAATACGATAAACATTTAATAATTTCCAATACGATGATAAATTATTATAAAAAGAAATAATTAAAACAACAACGAATCAATGATTCAAAGAAAGGTAGAACAATTGGATCAGTCTTACCTTGATACCAATGAAATACATAGACCTTTCTTATCACTAAAAAGAAATTAAAGTAAAATACATATAATCACTATAAATGTCGACAAATTAATTTTCTCTTGATGTTCGCTGGTCGTTCTTGATTGACATCTGAAGAACATCAACGATTTCAGTGTAGATGACCACAAGATCAGCAGGTCATCAAACACACACACACACACACACACACACTCACAATAGACAGTCGTACAGGTTGCAATACACAGCAGTGGTGAAGTCTCCAAAAACAACACACAGGGGTTGTCAACCAGTACGGGGTTACCTTACCGTTGTAGAGGTTCAAATCCTCAATTACAATCAGGTTAATTAAAATTAAATAGTTAACCACACGCTTACCATTCATGGTCTCACGTTTGACATTGACGATTACAGTAACAACATTAGTCAATTGTCTCTAAATCGCATATACATAAATATAATAATTATCATATGTAATACTATAGTGCATAGAGCTGATAAGGGAGTAGTTATCTCATTATAATACTAATGATATATAATACCGTTTATGGGAACAAATATAAGTAACCATTCATTATTATTCATAGCTATCTATGTTACATTCCTGATAATGGTCTCAGTTAATATAGTAACAATATAAGAATGGAACAATGAATGAAAACACATAGAGATTCCATACAATCAACTCGCTATTAAAATAAACGTATTACATATCATGGCTTTAAACAATACATCGTTCAAACTAAGGCAACTGTAACAATGTACAATCAAAATGATTCACTATGTTCTATCAAGGTTCCTTATGATAGCGAAGTA
>JAXRKP010001341.1:30000-40000 GCA_037039925.1 Doris montereyensis | reverse complement strand
GATGTACAGACGTGTCTTTTTTCTATACAAGGAATATATGTACACATGGCCTTTGTCTATACAAGGATAGATGTACACATGTCCTTTGTCTATACAAGGATAAATGTACACATGTCCTTTGTCTATACAAGGATAAATGTACACATGTCCTTTGTCTATAAAAGGATAGATGTACACATGTCCTATCTCTATACAAGGATAGATGTACACATGTCCTATGTCTATACAAGGATAGATGTACACATGTCCTATGTCTATACAAGGATAGATGTACACATGTCCTACGTCTATACAAGGATATATGTACACATGTCCTGCGTCTATACAAGGATAGATGTACACATGTCCTATGTCTATAAAAGGATAGATGTACACATGTCCTATGTCTATAAAAGGATAGATGTACACATGTCCTATGTCTATAAAAGGATAGATGTACACATGTCTTATGTCTATAAAAGGATAGATGTACACATGTCCTACGTCTATACAAGGATAGATGTACATGTCCTATGTCTATAAAAGGATAGATGCCCTCACGACCTTTGTCTATACAAGGATAGATGCCCATCTCTGTTGGAGAAGGATTTCCATGTAAGTTCTGTTAACGCTCACGAAACGCTTAAACTCGCCTATCTGTGTGTTTACTTTTATGTAATTGTCTTTGAGACTTTTTTTCCCTAAAGGAGTTTTGATGCTGTAGACTTAGATATACATATATTATAATTGTTAAATGCTTACTTTTTAATCGAGTCTGTTTTGATCAGTTCGTTTCCAGTTTGCAGACATGAAAATCATGGCGCGTTTCGTTTGTTCATAGATATGGCTAGTAGATGAAACTAATAGATTTTAAAATTTTCAAATCAGTAAAATCATGCGACTCTTCAGCTTAGTTTGAGCGTGTACGCATATTTTGAAGATTCTGGGTTGCTGTATAAAAACCTTATTCAGCGTTAGAGGATCCATTTTACCTCCGTTATAATAGTATGCCATCAGATTGTAATATGATTATGAGTTGGTGGTTCTTTGTTGGCCAAAGGTTATGTTGCCAGACCACTACGGGTAACCGTATATTGCATTATAGTTTTAAATGATGCCAGAAGTTTGGTTATTGAAAATGTCATTGTTTTCCCGTCTTTGAGTAGAAGTCTAATTCGCATTAGCTGCCATTTTTTAAGGGGTTTCATAAAATTGAAAAGTTTGAATACTTGTATAAACTTAGTATTGAACACTGACCCAATCCAATAATCGTACTTTATTTCTGATATGATGACAACTAAGGGGATCTCGGGGTTTCTGATAGGATTTGTGACTTGCCCGGACTGCCCTGTAAACATCGAAGGGATCTTTAATGTGCACATATTGTTGTGGGTCACACACGGGATCTCCTTCTTATCGTTGGGCTACGATAGGACTAGATGTCGATCCATCTACCTGGACCAGGGGTGGGGGGGTGGGGGTGGAGATATTTTGCTCAAAAAAATCGAGAACATTTGTCAACCGTCGTCGGGGATCGAACCCACTACCTTTTGGCTGAGAAGCCGACATATTGCCTATTGACTACCGAGTCCCCCCTATACGTTGGCGTGTTACAATACATGCATATAAATATAATACTATTATTATTCTTGTTGTTGTTATGTACACGTTATCATTATTATTATTATTATTATTAATATTATTATTATTATTATCGTTTTTGATATAATGATTAATATCATTATTATAGTAGTGTTAAAGGATAACTTTAAATAAGTATCAATTTCATCGTATATGTACATTGGATTAGTGTGGTAATGCCTGTGTGTGTATGTGTGTGTATGCATGTGTTTGGATGTGTGAATTTTTCGCGCGAGTGTAAACATTAGTGTCAACCCCAATATGGGCATGGTCATAGCTATAACCGAAATCCCTATTGTAAACGTATTGCTTACATGATTACATCATACAGTCAGACATCTAAAGGTAACTACATGTATCCAAATACATACGAGGCTATATTGCAATGTAATACATTTCACATGACGTGTTCTTTGTTTCAAAGAATCAATAAAATTATGAAAGAAATGTTTGATTTAGTATGTTTGTATAAAATCAGAAAACGGTATGTAATTTCCTGTTTAAGAACCAACAAGGATATCTTATCTTATCTTATCTTATCTTATCCTATCTTATCTTATCTTATAGTATCTTATCCTATCTTATCTTATCTTATCTTATCTTATCTTATCTTATCTTATCTTATCTTATCTTAGCTTAGCTTATCTTATCTTATCTTATCTTATCTTATCTTATCTTATCTTATCCTATCCTATCTTATCTTATCTTATCTTATCTTATCTTATCTTATCTTATCTTATCTTATCTTATCTTATCCTATCTATCTTATCTTATCTTATCTTATCTTATCTTATCATATCTTATATTATCTTATCTTAACTTCGTTGATATTTTAGCATAAACATAAAAGGAAGTACCACCCAGTAGTATAACACTGCATTAGTAAGTGTTTGGTCATCTTCCAAAGGCTCTGGGGTTTTGATGTGTTTTCTTCTTTATTCCTTTGCGGAATATCATACATTTTATACCATCTTTTAACTTTTGTTCTACGAAATCGTTTGCTATGTATTTTTTCCAGTTTTATTATATCTAATGCACAGAAATTCAGTTTACCTTTCCCATACCTTCTAAATTTGGGCAGAATCATTTGCCTGTCATTTCAACTTCTTGTTTACAATAGGGGCAACCGGATTGTTTCATGACCTAAAGTGAGTTCAACTCTATGGGTCATACCTACACACTCTATGCAACTTTCTCTATAGTCCTGTTCTAAAACATCCTCTACCTCAACCCCCCACCCCCCCCCTCCGTCCAAGTATCTGTCTTTCTCACCCCTTCGCCCTCTTCTCCCTCTCTCATCTCTCTCTCTCTCTCTCTCTCTCTCTCTCTCTCTCTCTCTCTCTCTCTCTCTCTCTCTCTCTCTCTCTCTCTCTCTCTCTCTCTCTCTCTCTCTCTCTCTCTCTCTCTCTCTCTCTCTCTCTCTCTCTCTCTCTCTCTCTCTCTCTCTCTCTATGTGTGTGCGTGTCTCCTGTCCAATCTCTCGCACTTAATGATCTCTCTCTCAACGTCTTTTCAATTCATCTTCGAACTTAACTTTCTCTTTCTCAATGAAAAATAAAGTTGTGCTCCCTTTATTCTACAACCCTTCTCTTGAATACACCAGCCTCTCCAACCTCAACAGAGCATTTTCAAACAGTCCGTCACAACTACACAATGTTTTTTTTTATTATATCCAAGTGTAGGGTATAGAATGAAGGATAATACCTGATGGTGGAAGGCAGTCACTCGTATAAAATGGCGTGAATTCTCGTTGGTATCCATTCCTATATCTGGCCTACGGGACACCCTCGGCCAAGTTTGGAGTACCACGTTAGCCTCCCAATCAGTATTATAGTACCAACTTAGCCCCCAATCAGTATTATAGTACCAATTTAGCCCCCAATCAGTATTATAGTACCAATTTAGCCTCCCAATCAGTATTATAGTACCAGATTAGCCTCCCAATCAGTATTATAGTACCAAGTTAGCCTCCCAATCAATGTTGTAGTACCAATTTAGCCTCCTAATCAGCATTATAGTACCAATTTAGCCTCCCAATCAGTATTATAGTACCAATTTAGCCTCCCAATCAGTATTATAGTACCTATTTAGCCTCCCAATCAATGTTATAGTACCAAGTTAGCCTCCCAATCAGTATTATAGTACCAATTTACCCCCTCCCCAAATCAGGGTCATGTAAAACCACGAAAAGAAGTGATGGATGATGTGAGAAATTAGTTGGAAGATTTCCAGAACTGGTCACTGACTTCAATTAGCTAGGCAGACAATACCACGATGTACAATGTCTAGGACAATAAGCGAAGTACGGGAGCTGCTCTGGCAACAAGAAATTGCAAACTACTGTCAGTACTCAAGCAAAGAAAAGCATGAAAATTAGTACATCTTGTTATTAGTGGAACAGCGTGAATGGGGTTAAACACCAAAACACCTCGCTTGGTTTGGTAGGGGAAGCCATGCAGGACAGTTGATACCAGACCGTCATCAAGCAAATGCCCAAAATACGAAAGAAAAACACAAAAGCCAGTCAAAAACGATTGGTACATGGAATGTTAGAACAATGTATCAGAAAGATAAACTTGAAAACATCAAACAAGTAATGGAAACAATGTAACTGTATATTCTAAGCCCTGCACAGGCGAGGTTGGGGAATGGTGCAGGAACAAAACACATTAGATGGCAATGATGTGTACTACTGTGTAGGACACAAACATCATAGAGAAGTTGGAACCATCCTCAACTCGAAGACAACAAAGGCACACACAGCTGTCTTGGGCCAGTTTCAGACAGAATCACTATTTATAAGTGTAACATTAAATGGAAAACCTTTCGACACCAGTATGATACAGTATATGCACCCACAAAGAATCAGACACCAGTATTGAGCAATGTTATGAAGAAATGGACAAAATAATGATAAAACTCAAGTGAAACAACATCAGAATAGTAATGGATGATTTAAATGCCAAGAACACTTAAAACCCAAGCCAAACAACATCAGAGTAGTAATGGATGATTTAAATGCCAAGAACACTTAAAACCCAAGCCAAACAACATCAGAGTACTGATGGATGATTTAAATGCCAAGAACACCTAAAACTCAAGTCAAACAACATCAGAATGGTAATGGATGATTTAAATGCCAAGAACACTTAAAACTCAAGTCAAACAACATCAGAATAGTAATGGATGATTTAAATGCCAAGAACACTTAAAACCCAAGCCAAACAACATCAGACTAGTAGTGGATGATTTAAATGCCAAGAACACTTAAAACTCAAGTCAAACAACATCAGAATAGTAATGGATGATTTAAATGCCAAGAACACTTAAAACCCAAGCCAAACAACATCAGATTAGTAATGGATGATTTAAATGCCAAGAACACTTAAAGCCACAAGTCAAATGACATCAGAATAGTAATGGATGATTTAAATACCAAAAACACTGTTACAACTCAAGTCAAATGACATCAGAATAGTAATGGATGATTTAAATACCAAAAACACTGTTACAACTCAAGTCAAATGACATCAGAATAGTAATGGATGATTTAAATGCCCAAAAACTGATACATCTCAAGTCAAATGACATCAGAATAGTAATGACTGATTTAAATGCCAAAAAAACTGATACAACTCCAGTCAAATGACATCAGAATAGTAATGGATGATTTATATGCCAAGAACACTTAAAACGCAGGTTTCCATTCTTCCTATCCAGAAGACCATTTATAAGTACTATTATCACGGGCTCTTTTTTTCTTTATCAGTTCCCGTTCTACCTTTCGGTGTATGGGTTCCTTTCTTTATCAGTTCCCGTTCTACCTTTCGGTGTATGGGTTCCTTTCTTTATCAGTTCCCGTTCTACCTTTCGGTGTATGGGTTCCTTTCTTTATCAGTTCCCGTTCTACCTTTCGGTGTATGGGTTCCTTTCTTTTATCAGTTCCCGTTCTACCTTTCGGTGTATGGGTTCCTTTCTTTATCAGTTCCCGTTCTACCTTTCGGTGTATGGGTTCAGATGCCCGAGACGATCTTTCTTCAGGATGCCCTATCCTGGCATTTTCTGTTTTCTTCAAAAAAAGTTACATTTCTATGCTTCAATGCCTGTTTATATATCTTCTTCCGCCTTTCCCCGATGTCTGCCTTTTGGTCTTTTACCCTGGGCTTTAGCACTGTATAATGTATTAGCTATTCTATTGTCATTCATTCTGTTTACATGCCCAAACCATCTCAATTGATTTATTTCTATCTTCTTATATTTTATGCATCTACTTTTGTTTGATCTCTTATTGTTGTGTTTCTGATGTTGTCACTTTTCGTTTTCCCTACTACTCTTCTTAAATATTTCATTTCGGCTGCTGCACTTTACTGTATTATCTACTGTCTAAGGTCAGGTTTTGCTGCCATAGAGGAGGGTAGCACAATAAACTGTGTTGTATACTGCTTTTTTGGTTTTTGTTGACAATTCTTGCTTACCTACAAAAGCCTTTCCTAGATGCTTATATATTACTTGCCTTTTTGATTCTCTGGCTGATTACGTCTCTTAGTTTTCCTCTGAGTTAAAGCATTACTCCTAGCTAATTGTAGCTTTGAACTTGTTCTAAATTTTCCTGCCCAATTTAAGATTTTTGTGTTTTAGCTTCCCTAGTTACTAGCATTGTTTTTGGTTTTCTTTGCCTTTGCTTTAATTCCTCTTTTATTTAATTCATTGTTCATAATGTTGATATTCGACTGAAGGTCACTTTCTGATTTTCCAAAGAGAACTAAATCATCGACAAATGAAAGCATTGATATATTTGCTGGTTTGAGCTTCCACATACCTACATTAATTTTCTTCATTTTTGAGATGCCTTTGCGACTGAATCCATAAATGTGATAAACAAAAGAGAATCCTAGGATACAACCCTGTCTTACTCTATATCAACATCAAATTCTGCAGATATGTTTCCAGCTGCTCTCAATGCACATGTTGGTTTATTGTAAAACCTTTTAATAGCCTCTATTAAACTTTTTGCTCTACATTGTGTTCTTTTTGGAATACCATAGTTCGTCCTTTTTCCTCAAACATTGTCAAATGCCTTTTCTAAGTCAATAAAACAGAGTCTGCAAGTCAATGTTTCTCTTTTCCTCAAGAATTTTCTATTATTTGTCTACTTGTAAATATGTGGTCTTGTACACTTCTTCCATTCGTCTAAATCCACTCCTGACGCTCTTATCTGATCCTCTACTCTTTTCCTTAATCTCATTTCCTCTGGATTATTTTGTATCGTGGCATATACTTTTCCTGGAACGCTAATTGTAAAATGATATCCTCTTGCTTTTCTCCTTTGACATTCTTAAATTGTTTCAGCATTCCATACATTGATCCTTTCTTATGTATTGAAGTCTTTGTCCACTACCTGTTTTGCCCTTTTCCATTCGTCTCATCTCTCCTATCCTTTGCACCTGTTTGGACTTTCATGCTTGTTGATATATTACATGTAGTGTTTCTGCCTCTCTCCCTTGGTTTTTCAGGTAATCATTTCTGATGGACTTGGTCTGCTCCTGGGGCTTTTCCTAATTTCACTTTTCTTATAGCTGATTTGATTTCTTCCATTGATATAGCTGCATGTCTCCTCTGGATTATTTGTTACTCTTACTAATTGATCTTTACTCCTTGTTTCATACGTCTCTCCCTGCCATTAGTTCTGGGATTATGTAATTGGTGAAAATGCTGTCTCCATGTTTCCATAATTTAGCTGTCTTCTTGCACTTTTTTCTCCTTTGAATCATTCTTAAATTGTCGTATTGGGCATGCTTTGGTCTTTTTCTCATGCTCTTCATTGCCCCGCAGTACAGCTTTTGATTTCTTTGCTAGCTTTTTTGAAGTCTTTGTCCAAACTCTTCCCATTGTTCCTGTTTTTGCTTTCCTAATTTCCTCTTTGGCGATAGTTCTTTTATTCACATCATCTATCCCTATCCTTTTGGTCTCTCTTTTTTGCAAGTATTTCGTCCAGGCATCCTCCTTTTCTTTGATCTTAGTTTTGATATTCTCATTCCACCATGCTGTTTTTCCCATCTCCTTTAATTTGTTTCCTACTTGCATTACTGTGAGACACAACTGAGCTGGATTTCTTTATATACATTGCCACTTTTCTTCTATTGTTTCATAAAACATAAAAAAGTTATCATTCAACAGAGATCCATCTGTCTTTTTACTGATAAAAAATTTTTTCTATTTTAGAGTTCTTGTGATTGACAGATTGATATACCTGTTTTACTACTGGTTTATTTAGTTCCTCTATTTTGAGTTTATTAGCTTTCTTCTCTTTCCTTTTCTGTTTGTTGTCTTCAGTCAGTAATCTCATTGTGGCAATCACTAGGTGATGATCAATAGATACTTCTGCTCCTCTGTTTACTCTTGCATCAATGTACTGTAAAGGGAGCTGCTAACTATCCTATAGTCTATCATTGACTTTTCACACCTGTCTTCATTTACTCTTGTATATTTGTGGATATCTTTATAAGGAAAAGGGTGTTGGCTATTTTCATGTTATTCTTTAGGCACAAATCTGTAGTCTCTTTCCATTTGGAGAAGTTGTTGTCTCTCCTTCTTTACCTATTACTCCACCTGATGTTTCTATATTGTTGCCTACTCTAGCGTTTACATCTCCTAAAACCATTAGTTCCTGTTTGTGTTTAAGATTCTCTGCAGCTATTTGTAAATCGTTTTCGAAGGTATCTTTTCTTCTTTAGTGGCGTCTTCGTTTTGGTCCATAAGCTATCGTAATAATTTAATTTGTCGTCCTTGTGGTTACTATTTACCCCCTCTAATAGCCGTTCATCTTATAAATGTCCGGATTTCTAGTAGATTTTCATGCCTTTTATCAGTACACTAGGTTAGATCTACTCCTGCTCTAGCTCTATCTTTGACATCTACTCCTGAAAACATTAAAAATATTAAATCAACTTGGTCCTACATTGACGAAGGGTTCTGTTCCTCGTCCTTTTTTCTATGCTTCTGTGTGGATACAAAATAGAAGACAGTTTTACACTCGTGACATCCATGTCTACATTTAATGAAAGTATTTTTAATGAAGCTGTGTGCATTGATTCTTCACATAAACTAATTCTTATCGACATTGTTTCTTTTCATCTGGCATTTATGATCCAATATTTTAAACTAATGTTCTCATGTTCCAAAATGATTCAGACACAAACCTCCGTGTTCAGTTTCATTTAAGTTTCTTTAAAACTGAACTAGACTAAAAAAAGAGCGCAAGCGAGCGATGGCGACAGAGAGAGAGAGAGAGAGAGAGAGAGAGAGAGAGAGAGAGAGAGAGAGAGAGAGAGAGAGAGAGAGAGAGAGAGAGAGAGAGAGAGAGAGAGAGAGAGAGAGAGAGAGCTTCGGAAGAAGCAAAACTACTAATATACAAAACTGAATAGTTAGAGAGCGTTTCTATTTTGTTCTGTCCATTTCGTAATCAGGACGAAGAAATATAACAATGTCCCTATATGACACAGTGTAGTAAGTACAGCTTTACACCTTGTCTTCAGCTTTCCACGTACATATTTTGAGCATTACCTCTTTAGCGATTTCAGTAATCATAATGCACATAGTACACAGATGTAAAAGTGGGCTCACAACCAAATGGTCGACGGTTCGTACCGCAGGGTTGAACACTTTTCTTGAAGCTTTTCGACTAAAACCATCCTCCTGATTAAGATGGGCGGATACCTTCCCAGGGTTAACTGCACATAAAAAACAATCCTTTTTATTGTTCGTCTCGGATGGGACGAGGTGCCCATCCACCTAGACTGGCAAAGGTTTTACTCCACAACAAAAAGCCTAAAAAATTGGTGAACGTGTCGATCACATCCACCTGTTTCTCGAGCCCACCGGCTCCTCCCATGAGAGCCACCGACTCCTCCCATGAGAGCCACCGACTCCTCCCATGAGAGCCACCGACTCATCCGAAGCCACCGACTCCTCCTATGAGGCCGACTCCTCCTATGAGAGCCACCGACTCCTCCCATGAGAGCCACCGACTCCTCTATGAGAGCAAGCTGCTCTGCGACCACTGCCTCCTATGAGAGCCACCGACTCCTCCATGAGAGCCACGACTCATCCATGAGAACCACCGACTCATCCATGAGAGCCACCGACTCCTCCTATGAGAGCCTCCAGCTCCTCTGGCCACCGACTCCTCCCATGAGAGCCAGACTCCTCCTATGAGGGCCACCGACTGCTCCCATGAGAGCCACCGACTCCTCCATGGGGTCACCGACTCCTCCTATGAAAAGGAGACGAGACAGGCCATACATAGTTGGCTTGTTTGTTTTCAACGAAAAAGGGGGCGGTGCTTGATAATTCTTGCATTTATGTCTCTTATGAGGACACA
>JAXRKP010001341.1:5000-10000 GCA_037039925.1 Doris montereyensis | reverse complement strand
TTGCTAGTTTTTCTCGGGATGTCTATTCTAGGCACGGGACTCGATAATCCAAGGAGGGCGAGGTGTCGGCCTCTCAGCAAAAGGTAGTGGATTCGAAATCCCGCCAATGGATAGCATCTTTTTCTCGAGCGTTTTCGAGCAAAATGTACACCTCCCCCCCCTCTGGTGCAGGTAGATGGGTCGCCTCTAGTCCCATCGGAGACGGACGATAAAAGAGGTACCATGTGCAGATTACAACACTATGTGCACGTTAAAGAACCCTTGGCTCTTTACATGGCAGTTCGAGCAAGTTAAATATCCTACCAAAAACCTATGAGATCACCTTAGTTGTGGATGTAGGTAAAATCTAAACCAAATCCATTTCTTGGCTGCTCTTTGGCCCATCTTTTTGTGTATCTATCGTCTAAATATTGCTATCATAACTATTGTCTCTAGCCACTTTCCCTTTGTGTGTGAGTGTGTGCTTGAGGACGACACCAGTGACCTCTGTTCGCGGTTCTTATTTCCAATCAAGACACTGCATCTTGAAGTTTAATGATATGTCATTTTCTCATAATGCTGACATCCACTATTGATTACTAATTTTGAAATGACAAAATAATAAATAAATAAATCATAATTGTAATTCATGCTCCGTTGTTTTGTTGTTTATTTTCATTTTCGTTCACTTTGATGAACAAGTAAACAACCCAAAAGTCTTGTTTTATCCACAGTGTTTCTGGTAATATTTGACCAACCAAAAAATCTTGGTTTTGCATTCTTTTATCCACGGTGTTTCTGGTAATATTTGACAAACTAAAAGTCTTGTTTTCTTTTTATCCACGGTGTTTCTGGTAATATTTGACAAACTAAAAGTCTTGTTTTCTTTTCATCCACAGTGTTTCTGGTAATATTTGACCAACGATTGGCATTTCTGAAGTTTTGGCTCGCTGTTTCACAGCTAGAATACGATATTTCTGGTGAATTTGTTTGGTTTGTGATTTACAGCGTCAATCAGCCACCCACTCGCAACACAACATGGAATTACGATCTCTCTTACAGTCACGTACGTGTCCTAGTGCTGGTCAACAGGGATTCTATTGAACTCAGCGCATCTCTACAATCCCCGTGATCTTCCAGACGCGCTCAGTTCGATGTCCAAGTTGATTTTTTATTTATTTGATTTGCCCACATCCACAGCTAAGATGATCTCGGAGCGTATTGGTAGGATTTCAATTTTTTGCTTGCTCTGCCCTCTAAACAGTCAATTGATCTTTAATGGGCACAAATTATTATTGTGAACTGCACACATAACCACCTTTTTTTATCATCAGTTTCCGATGGAACTAGGTGTCGATCCACCAATTTGGACCAGGGGAGGGAGGGGGGGGGGGTGGATTTTGCACGAAAACAACTTTTAAAATCCTTTCAAGCTTGGCGGGGCCCTAACTCTATGTCCAATTATCATCAGGACAATATCGGTATCGTTATCAGTATCGGTATCAAAACATAGAGCAGATGGAAATTTGAATTAATGTTATGCGTGCACACTTATGACAAACGACCCGCTGATCTGCAGTATTCTCCCATTACACACTGCATGTAGTGATCACTCTCTTTTCAAAATAGTCTGTGGTAACTGGTATAGTATGGTAGGCAAACGGTGAATTGGAGTTTGACACGCTAACCATTAATTGAACACCGCGTCTCGCAATGATCAAAATGTCTTGTGTTTCTTTTTCGTACAAATACTTTTCATCGATCAATGTCAAGATGAAAATAAATCAAATTGACTTTACACAGCAAATAATAAATGTAGCATTAGAGATGCGTAGTGCACACGTGTCATATACGTGTGAAGACCGATAACAACACGTCAACTATTCTAAACGCGTCGAATGAGCCACGAACAACCTTTTGGCCACCAGCTGGAACTAACTCAGGTTAGAACGAGCGTCAAGCGTAAAGCTCCGACGCAGCTGGGATACTCAGGTTAGAACGAATGTCAAGCGTAAAGCCCTGACACAGCTGAACGAAAACCCAAGCAGAGTGATCTGTCCATAGACATCAACATATCCCAAAATTTGGTGCTAAAGATGTCAAGCTTCTCTCTAGAGTTAAGCAACATCATCGTTCGAAGTGTCCTGATCTACTCTTGCATCTAACAGACAAGAAATGATTCGTGTCTTTCATAATTTCTAGTGCCCTTTTCTTAACAAATGTCGCACAGAATGAAGAAATTGTGGTGTTTACAATGAGAGGCATTCTCATGTTTTCGAAGTTTTGTTTGCAGGAGGCCAGCACGTGTATACACAATATTCGCTACCACACGAACCACAAGAAGATGGTAAAGGTGTTTAGGTGTGGGAGGGGGGAGGTGGATTGATTGGACGGAACAAAATGAATTGATTAGTCAGTCCTCATCACAAAACATTTCATCGTTGATGAGGTCAAAGTGCTATCTATCATTGCTTTGTAACTTTTTCAGGCAATTTGAGCCTAATCGAACTTCTTTCTTGATGAACTGAATGCATTTTATTATCCACGAAGGGAAATTTTTGTTTGTTAAATGCAACGTACAATGAGTGTAAAGTACAAGCACTATGAAACATTGCAGACAATTTAATTAATAAAATGCCATCTAAAACTTATGATCTTGACTCCATACCAACCTGGCTATTAAAGGAGTTCTCAGATATTCTGTCTCCTGCCATCTTAACCATCGTAAACAACAGCCTTCATAATGGCATTTTTTCATCTTCACTAAAACGCACTAGTGTGACCCCTGTCATTAAAAAAAAACATCGTTGTATAAAGACGAATTCAAGAATTATAGACCAATCTCTAATCTGCCAGCCCTGTCCAAGATCATTGAGAAAATTGTTAACCGCCGTCTTACGCAAAACATTGATAGCAACAAAATGTCGACACATTTCCAATCTGTGTACAAAAAACACCACAGTACGGAAGCATCGCTTTGAGGGTGCACAATGACATCATTAGGATGATCGACAACAAGTCATTTGTCATGCTCGTTTTCTTAGACCTGAGCACCGCATTTGACACTATCGACCATGGAATCTTGCTACCACGATTGCAACACCAATTTGAAATCAACAAGACTGCCCTGAAATGGTTCGATACCTACCTTCAAGAGAGAAAACAATCGGTATTGATTGACTCTTCGAGATCATCGCCTTAAAAACTCCATCATGGTGTTTCCCAAGGGTCTCTTTACTCTCTACACCACTCCTTTAGCTGGCATAATTGAGAGGCATAACATCAAATTTCATCTATATGCAGACGACACTCAACTGTACATACCCTTGAGTACCAGCAATCCTGCAGGATCCATTCAGACACTTCAGGATTGCACCACAGATATACAGACTTGGATGGCAGAAAACAGACTTAGATTAAATAGAGATAAAACAGATAAATTGTCTTTGGAACGCGTACATCGCTCAAAACTCTTAATGCATGCAATGTAAATACTTGTAATTCACATATTGAAATTTCCAATGCTGTTAAGAATTTACGCTTTCTTCTTGATCCTCACTTCACAATGGAGAAGCAAATTAATAAAATATGTCAAACAGAATCAAATATTTTATTGATGAGGATACTGCGAAACTTTTGATAAATGCCTTTGTAAGCAGTAGATTGGATTACTGCAACTCCCTCTAGTCTGGTATGTCAAAAAAAACATATTATATCTAAACTTCAAAAGATACAAAATTATGCAGCCAGAACTATTGCTCATAAAAAGAAGTCTGATCACATTACCAATGTACTTAATGACATCCGTTGATTGCCAGTCAGAGAGAGAATTGACTTTAACGTCCTTTGTATGACTTATAAATGTTTAAATAATCTAGCTCCCCCCTATCTAGACGAGCTTTTAACCCCCTATTTTAAACCTAGAGTCTTGAGATCTAATAGTAGTAACTATCTTTGTATACAATTGTTACTGTTATTGTTACATAATATATCATATAGACAGTCATGGGGTATTTACTTGTTTAAGTCTGTTTAAGTCAGAGATCAAAGAATTTTTTAACCTTTCAGTTCGACATTTGCCTGAATTTTGGATTGTCTGAATTTATATATAAATATATAGTAATCTAATATCACTATTCAATAAAGAATACAACAAAGTATGGGTAAAGTAATATATTGCATATTATACTGTATATGAAGAATCATAAATATCATATCAATAATGATTATATCGTGATACCTCTATTGTTATGGTATTTTTTCTACAGATTTTAAAATATTGGCTAGCTCAAGCTTTGTTCTTATATATGGACAACGATTCAAACAACATTCCAGGGACATCTCTGAACAACTTGTCCAACAAGACACGACATGACTATGAGTCGAATATAGATTTGACAATATCATCCTAGCAGTGGGCTATTTAGCGTATAAATATGACAATGTCATCGAAGCAGTGAGCTATTTAACGTATAAATATGGCAATGTCATCGAATTGGTGATTTATTTAACGTATAAATATGCAATGTCATCGAAACGGTGAGCTATCTAACATTATAAATATGGCAATGTCATCGAAGTATGAGCTATTTAATCTATAAATATGGCAACGTCATTGAAATGGTGAGCTATCTAACGTACATGTGGCAATGTCATTCAAAAAGGGTGAGCCATTCAACGTATAAATATGGCAATGTCATTGAAATGGTGAGTTATCTAACGTATAAATATTGCAATGTCATTGAAATGGTGAGCTATCTAACGTATAAATATTGCAATGTCATTGAAATGGTGAACTATCTAACGTATAAATATGGCAAATGTTTGAAATGGTGAGCTATCTAACGTATAAATATGGCAATGTCATTGAAATGTTGAGCTATCTAACGTATAAATAATGTCATTGAAATGGTGAGCTATCTAACGTATAAATATGGCAATGTCATTGAAATGGTGAGCTATCTAACGTATAAATATGGCAATGTCATTGAAATGGTGAGCTATCTAACGTATAAATATGG
>JAXRKP010001340.1:132500-135000 GCA_037039925.1 Doris montereyensis | reverse complement strand
TTCACTCCCACACTAGGGCTTGTACCTATTTGCAATCGCGAGCGTTGTGTGTTAGGTGTCTTCCCAAGGGAACACATCGTCCGCCTACTAACTTTTGGTGGTAGATTCAAACCTGTGACTTCATGATCCTGAGTCCGGTAGCCCAACCACGCGGTCACCAACGGCACATTCGTCCATGGTGCGTGTATGAGATTTTGTGGACAGGAGAAACAACAGTGACGAAATGAAGAAAGATCAGAAAACATAACAAGTTCATGACACACAATCTTTAGTGCCAAAACAGACATTTGAGGCGATAAAAAAAGGATAAATGTTTTATGATAAAACCTTTAGTGCGAATACAGACATTTGAGGCGATAAAAAAAGGATAAATGTTTTTATGATAAAACCTTTTAGTGCGAATACAGACATTTGAGGCGATAAAAAAAAGGATAAATGTTTTTATGATAAAACCTTTTAGTACGAAAAACGGATATATTTAAATCGATAAAAAAAAGATGAACAGCTATGGCAAAACCTTTTAGGGGGAGGGGGCGGTTCTCTGAATGCCATTTTTTGCAGCATGGAAATGGAACAAATCTAGTCTATCATACTAGTGGATAGAACATTTCATTCCCATCATAATGATATCTTGTGAAAGAAGCTCAGTATCGATTCTTTGAATTCATACAATTTTTTTAGAAATAATACAGGCCTATCTTTCAACACAGCTATTATACAATCAAAGCCAGAAATATTATGTAAAGTATGGCAAGTTGGTAGTTATTTTGACTCGTCATAATGAACTCTATCCAAAACAACCTTATTTGAGGATCTATTATGAATATTCCTTTAGATCCGCCAGAAAAATACGGAACAAATTCCGCCCACCTATTATCAAAAGGCACCATCTCAAAATGAGTAAAAAAGGTGCTGGTGCACTTGAAACAGTGTCAATAAAAGTAGTTGAGAGCCTCTCAAGGTTTTATGATGTTTCAAAGTATTATCCTACTCTTTTCTTAGGTTTATGGGAGAAAATGTATTCAAATAACAGAAAATAAGAGAAAAATACGATTTTCTCAAATTGTCCTTTTTGTTCATTATTTCCTATCTACTTTTTTATTTCTCAACGTTTCTTCATGAAATTTGGTATGGATGATGAGTGGGGGAAAACAAAGAAACTATCAGATACTTTATTTCCCTTTGTATTATATAGTTTTGGAAAAATTGAATGTTTTGTAGAACATTTTTGTATAATTTTGGTTGTTCTCATATGCTATTTTCAAAACTTCATGAAATCAAAAATTACTAAGGAAAACACAAATCCGATCTGATCAAATTTAGATATTGAATCAAATAAGATGTGTTGCTAAGTTTGAAGAGAAATTTGTTTTAAAAAAATGAAAAAAAGCCTATCAATATTGAACTTGGTGAAATTTGGGGGCAAAATTCAAGATGGCCACCATTTCCATGGCAACTGGAAAGGTCAGGAAAAAACAACGACATATTTCAAATCACCGTACAACTCCCATTACACCTGTACATAAGTTAAATTGATAGGAACAAACGGGAAAATGTTCACTCCAGGACCCGTCCCCACCCCCTTTAATGCGAATACGGAAATTTCAAGTCGACACGAGGATAAAAAATGAATAATCATGACAACACCCGTATTGTCCATAAAGGGACATTTCTTAGATGCTACAAGGTATCGTTTTCATTCTTATCTCCTTTCCTGATGACGTTATATTTCATGAAACAATTAATTGCCGCCGCCCACGCGGACACGACGAGTAGACACTACAATGGTGTCCGGACACCTTGCGTTCCAATGTCTTTAGAGAAAGGCACACAGACTAACCATCGAGGTTACGCTAAATGTAACAAGAGTCACCCATGGTGTCTGGAGTGAGCAAAATAGGGTAAATAGTCTTGCCCTAGGACAGGCCGAACTGCCTGAAGTGCCTCTGATCACAGTGCAATGCGCTTTAATTTATTAACCACTTGGCCATTTCGTGAAAAAGAAAAAGAAAATCCAATTACGGAGCATTTAGTACACGTTATGCATTTCTACATAGAATTAAGGATTGGGGGGAGGGGCAATCATTGAATGGTTGATGTCATCAATGCGACACGTGACCACTCCACCACTCAAAACGTAGCGTTAGCATACTCGTCTCGTTTCGAGTATAAGCCTTCGTCAGACAACAAGCAGTACAAGAACATCTATATAACGCCTTGTCAAATCTACAAATCCAAAAATACAGAACAGTGTGTAGTGTATTTTCAAGAAATAATCAGTGCAAAATATTGAATAACATTCCGGTGAAAATACGGTATATTATTATGCCACATATTGTATTCTTAACTGTACGCAAGTCAGATGATATGTCAACAGGAACATCGAGTACGGTTGTAAAATCCCTTAAATTAATTGAACATTTAAAACAATGGAGTTTTTTTCTTTAAAACGTTTAAGTTCAATTCTGAGGTTACGCACGTAGGCGTGAAGCTAATATTT
>JAXRKP010001340.1:115000-127500 GCA_037039925.1 Doris montereyensis | reverse complement strand
ATGTAACGTACTAGTACTCTGAATCAACTCATAAGTAATGTACTAGTACTTTGAATCAATGCATATGTAACGTACTAGTACTCTGAATCAATGCATATGTAACGTACTAGTACTCTCAATGAATTCATATGTAATGTACTAGTACTCTGAATCAATTCATAAGTAACGTACTAGTACTCTGAATCAATTCATAAGTAATGTACTAGTACTTTGAATCAATGCATATGTAACGTACTAGTACTCTGAATCAATGCATATGTAACGTACTACTAGTACTCTCAATGAATTCATATGTAACGTACTAGTACTCTGAATCAATTCATAAGTAACGTACTAGTACTCTGAATCAATTCATAAGTAACACACTAGTACTCTGAATCAATTTATAAGTAACGTACTAGTACTCTGAATCAATTCATAAGTAACACACTAGTACTCTGAATCAATTTATAAGTAACGTACTAGTACTCTGAATCAATTCATAAATAACATACTAGTACTCTGAATCAATTTATAAGTAACATACTAGTACTCTGAATCAATTCATAAGTAATGTACTAGTACTTTGAATCAATGCATATGTAACGTACTAGTACTCTGAATCAATTCATATGTAACATACTAGTACTCTCAATGAATTCATATGTAACGTACTAGTACTCTGAATCAATTCATAAGTAACGTACTAGTACTCTGAATCAATTCATAAGTAATGTACTAGTACTTTGAATCAATGCATATGTAACGTACTAGTACTCTGAATCAATGCATATGTAACGTACTAGTACTCTCAATGAATTCATATGTAACGTACTAGTACTCTGAATCAATTCATAAGTAACGTACTAGTACTCTGAATCAATTCATAAGTAACGTACTAGTACTCTGAATCAATTCATAAGTAACACACTAGTACTCTGAATCAATTTATAAGTAACGTACTAGTACTCTGAATCAATTCATAAATAACATACTAGTACTCTGAATCAATTTATAAGTGACGTACTAGTACTCTGAATCAATTCATAAGTAACATACTAGTACTCTGAATCAATTCATATGTAACGTACTAGTAGTATGTGTCAATTCATATGAAACGTACTTGCACTCTGCTTCAATTAATATGTAGCGTACTGATACTCTGCATCAATTCATATGTAACGTACTAGTACTCTGCAACATTTCATAAGTAACGTACGAGTACTCTGTGTCAATGCATATGTAACATACTAGTACGCTGCATCAATTCGTACGTTAACTTACTAGTACTCTGCATCATTTCATAAGTAACGTACTAGTACTCTGTTTCAATTCATATGTAACGTATTAGTACTCTGCTACATTTCATAAGTAATGTACGAGTAATCTGCTTCAATTCATATGTAACATACTAGTACTCTGCTTCAATTCATATGTAATATACTAGTACTCTGCTTCAATTCATATGTAACATACTAGTACTCTGGATCAATTCATATGTAATGCACTACTAAACTGCATCAATTCATATGTAACATACTAGTACTCTGCATCAATTCATATGTAACGTACTAGTACTCTGCAAAATTTCATAAGTAACGTACGAGTACTCTGCTTCAATGCATATGTAACATACTAGTACTCTGGATCAATTCATATGTAACATACTAATACTCTGCATCAATTCATATGTAACATACTAGTCCTCTGCGTCAATTCATATGTAACGTACTAGTCCTCTGAGTCAATTCATATGTAACGTACTAGTCCTCTGTGTCAATTCATATGTAACGTACTAGTCCTCTGTGTCAATTCATATGTAACGTAATAGTCCTCTGCGTCAATTCATATGTAATACTAGTCCTCTGTGTCAATTCATATGTCTCTGTGTCAATTCATATGTAACGTACTAGTCCTCTGTGTCAATTCATATGTAACGTACTAGTCCTCTGTGTCAATTCATATTTAACGTGTAACGTACTCTGTGTCAATTCATATGTAACGTGTCAATTATATACGTACTAGTCCTCTGTGTCAATTCATATTAACGCACTAGTACACTGTGTCAATTCACATTAACATGCTAGTCCTCTGCGTCAATTCATATGTAATGCACTAGTACACTGTGTCAATTCACATTACCGTACTAGTCCTCTGCGTCAATTCATAACTATGTCAGTCATGTGTCAATTCATATGTAACGTACTAGTACTCTGTGTCAATTCATATGTAACGTACTAGTACTCTGTGTCAATTCATATGTAACATACTAGTACTCTGTGTCAATTCATATGTAACATACTAGTCCTATGTGTCAATTCATATGTAACGTACTAGTACTCTGCATGTGTCAATTCATATGTAACGTACTAGTACTTCTGTGTCAATTCATATGACGTACTAGTCTAGTCTTCTCTGTGTCAATTCATATGTAACGTACTAGTCCTCTGTGTCAATTCATATGTAACAACGCATGTATTCATAGTAACACACTGGGACTCTCCACCAATATATGATGTTAGGTCAATTTGGGGGCATATGGACTAAATCCATCATTAGTATCTTCTTCATTATCTTTTTCAGCCCGACTTACGTAGTTCAACCATACCACCAGACAACCACTCAGAGTTCTCTCCACCATCGTGTCGACTCACCACACTGAAATGGTCAGTCAGAGGCGTGAGTAAACCCCTGGTGACATTTGATGGGCCGGGATATGGACTATTAATCTACATCATGGGTATTATCTTGACGTGAAATGGGTTCGGAGTAAAACGTGGTGACCAATATATCTACCACACTGAAATGGGTAGCGAGCCCAGACTTGGCGCAGGTAGTTCAATCCAGTAACCACACAGACAACCACTCAGGTCCGGTCAGACTTTTTGAGTAAACCCGACGTGGTGACCAGGTAGTTCAACAGTCGTGGACTCACCACTGAAATGGGTAGCGAGGTCCAGTCAGACTTGGCGTGAGTAAACCCGGCGTTTGAACAATCGCTAATCTACCACACTGAAATGTAGCGAGGTCCAGTCAGACTTGGCGTGAGTAAACCCGGCGTGGTGACCAATCGTAATCTACCACACTGAAATGGGTAGCGAGGTCCAGTCAGACTTGGCGTGAGTAAACCCGGCGTGGTGACCAATCGTAATCTACCACACTGAAATGGGTAGCGAGGTCCAGTCACACTGGTGACCAATCGAATCTACCACACCAAATGGTGGTCCAAATAATCTGCCACACTGAAATGGGTAGCGAGGTCCCTGAGACTTGACGTGAGTAAACCCGGCGTGGTGAAATCTGGGGTGAACAGTTGACGTGAGTAAACCCGGCATGGTGAACGGCTCCACACTGGTAGGCCTGGATCGACAATACTATGCCTGGAAGGAATAGGACGCTACTCCTGGTTGCCCAACGCTAAACTCTGAATAGGGGGACTCGGGAATCCAGAGGCAAGGTGCCGACTTCTCAACCAAAAGGTAGCCAACGGTTGAAAAATTATCTCGATTTTATTTTCAAGCAAATCTCCTTCCCCCCCTCGCCCTTGTCCAGGTAGGTGGATCGACCCCTAGTCCCATCGGAGACGGACCATAAAATTGAGTTTTCGTGTGCAGATCACAACACTCTGTGGACGTTAAAGATCCCTTGGCTGTTTACACTGCAGTCTGCGGAAAATTAAACCCCCTACCAAAAACCCCGAGTTCACTTTAGTTGTGGATGTGGGTAAATCAAATCAAATCAAATCAAATCAAACAATTTTGAATATGAGTACTTTACCACCGGTTTGAATGGCGAGGAGGTGTTTGGACAGTCGATATCTAATATTGCTTTCTTTCTTTCTTTTTTTATCAGTTTCAATTCTACCTTTCGGTGTATGGGTTAAAATGTCCGAGATGATCTTTCTCCATGATGCCCTGTCCTGACATTTTGTTTCTTTCCAAAAAAGTTAAATTTCTATGCTTCAATGCCTCTTTTATATCTTCTTTCCACTTTCTCAGAGGTCTGCCTTTTGGTCTTTTACCTTGGGCTGTAGCATTGTATACTGATTTAGCTATTCTATTGTCATTCATTCTGTTTATATGCCCAAACGATCTCAATTGATTTGTTTCTAACTTAGTTTTTATGCCATTTGCTTTGGTTTGGTCTTTTATTGTTGTGTTTCTGATTTTGTCTCTTTTAGTTTTCCCTACTACTCTTCTTAGATATTTCATTTCAGCTGCCTGTACTGTACTGTATTCTCTACTGTCTAAGGTCCAGGTTTCGCTGCCGGAGAGGAGAGTAGGACAATAAACTGTATTGTATATTGTCATTTTTGTTTTTGTTCACAATTCTTGCTTACCTACAAATGTCTTTCCTATCTGGTTATAATATATTGCACTAGCCTTTTTTATTCTCTGGCTGGTTTCTTCTCTTAGTTTTCCCTCTGAGTTAATCATTACTCCTAGGTAATTGTAGCTTTGAACTTGCTCTAAATGTCCCTGCCCAGTTTAAGATTTTTTGTTTTAGCTTCCTAGTTACTGGCATTGTTTTGGTTTTCTTTCCATTTACTCTTATTCCTCTTTTATTTAGTTCATTGTTCATAATGTTGATATTCGATTGAAGGTCACTTTCTGATTTTCCACACAGAACTAAATCATCGGCAAATGAAAGCATTGATATATTTACTGGTTTGAGCTTCCACATACCTACATTCATTTTCTTCACTTTTGAGGATGCTTTTGCGACTGAATCCATAAATGTGATAAATAAAAGAGGACTTAATCTACAACCCTATCTTACTCCTATATGAACATCAAGTTATGCAAATATGTTTCCAGCTACTCTCACTGCACATGTTGGTTTATTGTAAATACTTTTTATGGCTTCTATTAAATTTTGCTCTACATTGTGTTCTTTTAAGGAATACCATAGGTCGTCCCTCCTCATAGTGTCAAATGCCTTTTCTAAGTCAATAAAACACAGGTGCAAGTCAATGTTACTCTCAAGGATTTTTTCTATTATTTGTCTAATTGTAAATATGTGGTCTTGTACACTTCTTCCTGGTCTAAATCCACTGTGATGCTCTTCAATCTGATCCTCTACTCTTTTCCTTAATCTCATTTCCAGTATCCTGGCATATGCTTTTCCTACAACGCTAAGTAGTGATATCCCTCTATAGTTAGAGCATTCCATAGTTGATCCTTTCTTATGTATTGGTACTACCGTTCCCTTTTTCCAGTCGTCTGGCACCTGTTTGGACTTCCATGCTTGTGGGCATATTGCTGTTATTTTCTCATCTCCTTTAATTTGTTTCTTACCACAGACCTCTTCAGTACAACTGAGGAGTGTTTCTTTATACATTTGCTACTTTTCTTCTTTTGTGATATCATTCAGATCCATCTGTCTTTCACTGATAAATCTCATTTTCTGCTCCTCTGTTTACTCTTGCATCCAATGTAGTAGTCTAGCATTGACTTTTCACCTGTCTTCATTTACTCTTGTATATTTGTGGATATCTTTATGAGGAAAAAAGGTGTTGGCTATTTTTATGTTATTCTTTAGGCAAAAATCTATTAGTCTCTTGCCATTTGGAGAAGTTGTTGCCTCTCCTTCTTAACCTATTACTCCACCTGATATTTCTATATTGTCGCCTACTCGAGCGTTTAAATCTCATAAAACCATTAGTTCCTGTTTGTGTTTAAGATTCTCTGCAGCTATTTGTAAATCGTTTTCGAAGATATCTTTTTTTTCTTTAGTGGCGTCTTCGTTTGGTCCAAAAGCTATTAATAATTTAATTTCTCTTCCTTTTGGTTTAATATTTACCTCTAATAGCCGTGGGCTTATAAATTTCCAACTTTCCAGTAGCTTTTCATGCCTTTCATGCACTAGAAGGCCTACTCCTGCTCTAGCTCTATCTTTGACCTACTCCTGAGAAGATTAAAATATTATTTGGTCCTACATTTTCTATTGCTTGTCCTTTTTTTCTTTGTGTCTGTAATAGCCAAAATGTCTAATTTGAAATTTTCCATTTCTTCAACTAATTTTAACTCTTTTTTTATTGCCCTAACATTCCATATTCCAAAAATCACAGTTGTGTTCGTTTCCATTTTCGTCGTTAAAAGGTCAAGAATATTCTATTTTTTCTCTGGTCAGTTAGGTTTCGGATAAGCAGGGGATTAGGCCACTGTCTCCTGGGTAGATGGTGGACTGCCACATTGAGGTCCCCTACCAGGCCTTGTTATTTTCTGTCAGGGTTAACTCCCTTAGCCTTTAATCATTCAAGACCAGCCTGAAAGGTAACAGGTTGTTTTTTCTGCAGGTTAATTCCCTTAGCCTTTGGTCAGTCAAGACCGGCCTGCAAGGCAGCAGGAGACTGTTTTTCTGTCAGGGTTAACTCTCCGTGCCTTTGCTCAGCCTGACCGACCTGCAAGGCAGTTAATTTATAGGAGTACTTGGAGGGCGGGATCATCTACTCCCCGTACTGAGTGTTTGCTTACCTGTCCACTGCCCGGATCTAATATTGCAATTAAGTAAAATTGTTGTACATTTTGATCTATTTGTTTTCTTCACCTACGTAGATCTAGGTAAATTGGTATGCATCGGATATGGTACTATAGGCAGACATTACGTTTATAATAAAACCCATGTGAAATCCTGAATAGTTGTCATTCTAGTCTTATGACCATGAAACTACCAAGATCCTGAGAAGTCAATCAAGTACCTGTTCATCATACATCGCAAACTTTAAACCCTGCAGTGAGAACTGCGTAATCTCTGAGAGGTGCTCATCAGCAAACAAATGCAAGGATGGTGTTCCTAATTTGCCTGGACGATTGAAGAGGTAGTAGAATAGAAAAAGGAAAGAGAGAAAGAAAGGTCGATTTGTTTTTTCAAAGGGTGTCAGAGAGCTGGGAAAATTCAGAGAAGGTGAGAGAGAGAGAGAGAGAGAGGTAGACTTTTTTTCATTTTCCCCCGGACCGCCCTGTAAATAGCCAATGGGTCTCGAACGCGTACTAGTATTGTGATATTCCCACCAGATCTCCGAAACATCATCCTAGTCTACCGGTAGACGTTCAATGATATAACAGCAGCCAGGACATGGGGAGGTGGTGGGTTTAGGGGGGTAGGAGGGGGGGTCGTGGCTGTTTGTCCGACAAACAGGTCGAAATTAATTTTTCGGTTTTTCAGAGATCGACACCTTGCCCTGGGCCGCCGGTCCAGGTAGGTGGATCGGTCAGGGTTTCGGAGGCTCTTTGTCCCGTGTGGGATTTGTAAACATTCATGTTTTTTTGCACTCTAATGGTCCTAGGGATACTGACACGGCAGTCTGACTGATTTTAAACAAACCTCTGAATGAAACCTTCACTAATAGGATGTGAATTTTTGATAAATTTTTTAGTTCCTTTTTCAGTTACTTTTTCATTGCATAAGTCGAAATATGAGACAACGCCAAATGAGAACGTAAGAAATAGCATCAGCAGCACAGTCACGTAATAAGAGGAAAGCCGTGCGGACGACGCTGATTTCATCGGAGTCTCGAACTCAGCTCGTCTCGCGTAACTGGTGAGACGACAAAACACCGAACTCAGCTCGTCTTGCGTAACCAAACTCAGCGCGATTTTGGTATCGACAGCGCAGAATTCAGCAGGCGCATCAAAAATCGTGTTTTCATAACAGTGTTTAAGGTAATGTAGATACAGCACTATCGAACTCCAGCAGCAGCAGCCCCACCCCAGCCCCTTTGTTTTGGTGTGACGTAGTAAATGTTCTTGGAAGTGCAGTGTGTAATGGAGAAGGCCAGCAGTTCAGTGATCAGATGGTAGAAAAAAAGCACTAAGAGGGCCTGTTGTAAAGCAGGTGTGCAGCACAAAACACCAATTCAAATTTCCAGCAGCTCAGTTCAGATATCGATGTTGTGATGAACAGCCAGTCCGATAGCAGGGCAACAGCAACAGCAGCAGGAGTTGATTTGTTTAGCAGCAGATTAGCAGTTAGCCACATCCAGCAGTAAGGTGGTCTCGGGGGTATGGGCAGAATTTTAAAATTTTGCCTGGACTGCCCCGTAAACAGCCAAGGGATCTTTAACATGCACAGTGTTGTAATCTGCACATGGGGCCTCCCTTTTTATCGTCCGTCTCCGATGGAACTAGGTGTCGATCAGTACTAGCTGGACCAGGGGATTTTGCAGCAGCAAAAATCGAGAACATCTTTTCAACCGTCCGCGGGGGCGAATCCATTACAAAAGGTTGAGAATTACACCCACCGTAAATACCTTCCTGAAGATAAAAAGAATTATTGAGACGTATTCGGTTCATAGCATCCTATTTCGTTGCCGCTCAAAGTGACCTTTACAGCCTAACCAGCTTATTGTCTACGGTCGATTAATGCGGCAGTACAGTAATTAAAGAAACAATTATAATATATATAAAATAACCTGAACAAGATAATTTGAATATATACCCTTGTTATTGTTTTGTATAAAAATCAAATCATAATGATGTATATATAGTTTTTAAAAAACGTGAATAGTTTTCCCGTCATGATTAAACAACTTCTTGGTATGTTAAAAGCACTGTTGACACAACTCTAGAATAAATCGAAAGATACAGTGAAATCAATATAATCCAAAATGGCATTTCAACATAGACTGCTGGACTTATTTTGTCAAACAAGAAGAAGATGTCATGAGTGAGATCATGAGTGAGATGTCATCAACAGATGTCAAAGATGTCATAAGGAGATGTCAAAAGTGAAATGTCATGAGTCGATGTCATGAGTGAGAAGTCATGTGAGACATGAAAGAAGACAAATGAGTGAGATGTCATGAGTGAGATGTCTGATTAAGTCCTGGCAATGCTAGGATCCGACAAAAGTGTTTCGTGGGAGAAAGATACTCACACATCTCCCCAACTCGATCTAGGTGCAAAAAAAACCATCGCCAAACTAGAAAGCACAAAAAGCGAAGAAATTAATCACATGTTGTCCCTAGTTTCACGACATAGAAAAGAAAGATACTTTCTTCAAGCCTGGAATCCAGCCGCCCCAGACTTTAAACGAGCACATTTGCAATACGCCTCTGACGGATACAGTTTGATAAGTCGACTGCAATTATGAGCTTACTGATTAAACACAAGAGGATAACCTTAATCACTAAGTGCCTTGCTAAACTATTTTCTGAATCTAGCATTCTGATTGTGGGAAAATATGTATGCCCAAAACTGCCTAAACCTCCAAAACAACGATGATGAAGTCGTTTGATGCTTGAATGCTAACATGCAGTCAATCATAGCTCCCCCCCCACGTTTGACAAAAGTTGATTAAGTCTAAGAAGGTCCATTTGTTGAGCCGGCTTGGCTTATCACGGTTTCTATATCGATAAGCGGAAAAGATATAATCAGTGGTGTGAAACATAAGTCGACATTGATTTTTTTTTTTAAAAGGGAGGGTTATTTGGGCCATGAACTAGATTTTATTCTTTAAAATAGACAATTTTAACCATCACCGTTGTCTAAATTAGCTAAAATTAGATAAATGTGTTTATCATATGGATGGTTGCATGGAAACGTCGTCATGTTGGATTTTCATTGCGAAAATACCGGCAACTTCAATTCAAGTATGATTGTTTTCAGTTTTGAACAGATTTGTCTGTAACTTTGCCATGCATTATTCGGTTTCAATATCTAGCCGTACCCTGTTATATTCATTTTTATATCAGTTAACGGTTTTGATTTTACTAATTTAAAAAATGCATAACGCCTTTTCATTTTTGGTCAAATTTAATCAAACAAAAAATCTTTTTCAAATTTTTGGAACGATATCGAAAATCGCTAATGGGTTATAATTTTGTGTTGCTTCATAAATCGGCTACAACCGGATGATAAATAATGTTTTTTAAAGCGATCGTAAATCATTGTTAAAAAAGGAAAATTTTTGAAAAATTACATTTGAAACTTTTTGCTCTCTATTATTTGAATGATTTGTAAGCCCTAAACCTAGAAAAAAATGGAATCTTTTGAGATGTCATAAAATGCGATATGACTCAAGGTCAACCATTCCTTGTTGATTCTATTCCAACAGGGTTGGGTTGGGAGGGGTGCTCATGTTGGATGGCCCTTTTTTGGTAACAGGTGCAGCGGACAGGCATGGGGTTTCCGACCTAAGGCAATCTTCATGACTGTTTGTCAAAAGTAGACTAGTTACGGATAGAGTAACTTAAGACGATTAAAAAACATTAACAACTTGCTATACTTTATAACTACTTATTTAGTCAATAGATGTGTTGAAAGTTAGGTTTGTATCGTTTCTTTTTATTTTTATTATTATTATTATTATTATTATTATTATTATTATTATTATTATTATTATTATTATTATTATTATTATTATTATTATTATTATAAAATGAAAGAATCACAGGAAAAAACTTTTTTATGATGGCCTTGCTCAATATGAAGAGGAATTAACTGCTCCATACAATAGTTAAATAAACTGATTTGTCAATTTTGGGTACAAATGAGCCCAATTAATCACTGCGTTAAAAAAAATCCGATTGCTTAGCAAAACGAGATGGAGGGCGAAAGATTTGTTTTGGGCAATTGGGGGTCATCTGATTTTAATTCAAAAAACCTGGATTGTACGAACTTTCAATTTTATGTATCTTTCACATCTTTATTCTAAACGTCCAAATTGAGTATTCAAAGAACTAATGGTCGAGAAAATAGTTTGAAACATTGTAACTGTAACGACAAGGAGCGATTTTAAAGCTCGTTTTATTATCCGTGTGTCTTGTTTTATGTCGAAATAAAGATTTTGTTTCCGCCCTCCTGTAATTAGGCCACGAAACCTTTACGATGACGCCATTTATTCAGTTATCAATATTATGTAGTTTGGGATTTCGACAAGGAAATTTGGACTCAGGGCGAGCAACTTTTGAAGACACGAAGTTCGATTATTCAAATAGGAGGTATGCAATGGGACCTTACACGGGGGGGGGGGGGGGGTGTCCGTATGTCAATGCCCGTAAGAATCGGAGCCCAATCGGGGAGTTACAAAAGATGCCGTTGTGTCTGACAACGTTTGAAAGGAGTTCTCGCATCTATTTTACGTAAGACTTCAAATAGGCTCTCACTTTGCACACGGAGTTATTCGGAGTTGAATTAGAGTTATGAGTAGGGATTTTCGACAAATTTAACGGTTTTGAATTTTTACGCTTTTTATTTTTTTGGCAAATTTAACGGTTTTGAATGCATAACACCTTTTCAATTTTTCGACAAATTTAACGGTTTTGAATGCATAACACCTTTTTCCATTTTTTGGCAAATTTAATAATGAAACAAAAAAACTTTTTGCAAAATTTGAAATCCATATCGAAAATCACTAAGGGTCAAATGTGTTGCTTTAAAAATCAGTGGCAATCGGACAATATTTTTTGGTATTATTAAAGTAGGTAGTAGGTAGATTTAAGTTTTTCCAATTTGATTGCAAAGGTGTACTGCTTCTCCTCAATGAAGACTCTGGTCATCATAATATGTATTCTGTACTTTGTACTCTGTAAAAACCAAAACAACGATGATTTAGCAGTCTCACGGAACATGAAATTTACCCCGTCTAACATAGTATGCGGTGATTTCAGGCTGAATTAAAGGAAACAGCAAGATGAAAAGTAAGAACAAAGGAAACAGTGAAAGGAGATAAGTAGGACCTACCAGCAGAACCCGAAACCGCCCACGACAAGTCGGAAACCATACGTGATAAATCAATTTTTGACGTTTTCCTGTGTAGTTAACAAATGTCCATGCGATTTTGATAGTAACACGAAGTAAATGCTAGAAAATAGACAGATAGCTAGTCATAACGATAGATAGGTAGAAAAAAGACCGATACATACATACATACATACATACATACATACATACATACATACAACATACATACATACATACATACGTAGGTACGTATGTACGTTCATACATATTTACACACATACATACATACATACATACATACATACATACATACATAAGAGACATAAGATACATACATACAGACAGACAGACAGATATACATACATATATACAAACACATACTTATATATATATATATATATATATATATACATACATATATACATACATACATACATACATACATACATACACACATACATGATATACATACATACATAAGATACATACATAAGATACATACATACATACATACATACATACATACATACATACATACATACATACATACATACATACATACATAACATGCATACATACATAAAGATACATACATAAAAAGTATGTACTGACAGACAGGACACAGGCACAAATTCAAAACTACATACATGCATTCAGACATAGGCACATACGTACACATACAGACGGACAGATGGATAAATGGATCAACGTTCGTTAACATGGTTTATAATGGTAGATGTGCTTAATGAACGTGAAATAACGTAATTAGAAGGTTCATTACGTAGAGAGTCCAGCGATTCATTATTGTATACAGGGCATCCTAAAACAAGGCAACTG
>JAXRKP010001340.1:107500-110000 GCA_037039925.1 Doris montereyensis | reverse complement strand
GATTTCCTTTTTTCCCCGTCAAACTTTGCACTGCACTAAAAATGTCAAACTTTGCACTGCACTAAAAATGTCAAACTTTGCACTGCACTAAAAATGTCAAACTTTGCACTGCACTAAAAATGTCAAATTTTGCACAACACTAAAAAATATCAAACTTTGCACAACACTAAAAATGTTAAACTTTGCACAACGCTAAAAATGTTAAACTTTGCACAACGCTAAAAATGTACGCAAACAGACAAGAAAAGAAGAAAAAAAACCCAATTAAAGGTAACATTGGTCGTGGGGTAACAATCGTGACTGACAACTGACAGTGTAAACTCAAGAGGTGTTCACACCTCAAGCAGAGCCAGGTAACCACTTCGTTGGTTTTGTTTTAGTCTGGTCGCTTCTCTTACGACTTTGACTTTCTATTTTCTTTTTTTTTTCCTTTTTTTTTTCCTTTTTGTTTTCTTAGTAGGTTTGCGGTTGTTCAATTAATGTTCTTTTCGGATCTCTTTCTTATTGTTCGCTGCTATTGTTTTCGTTGTTTTTAGTACTTCGTCTTTGTATGGGAGATAGGGAGGTTGAATTATTGGTGTGTTGTTGGTTGCTGGGCTTTAGGGGGGGGGGGGGGGGTTGTTGTTGTTGTTGTTTTGCTGTTGTTATGTTTTGTTGTTGTTGTGGGGAATTTTTGTTGTTAGGTTTTTTGTGTTGTTGGCTGTTGGTTGTTGTTGTTGTTTTGTTGTTGTTGTGGGGAGGGAGGGGAGGGTTGTTGTTAGTTTTTTGTGTTGTTGCTTGTTGTTTTGTTTTGTTGTTTTGGTTTGTTTTGTTTTTCGTTTGGGGGAGGGGGTTGGGGGGGGGCAGCATGGGGGTACTTTCTCTTGTTTTGTTTCTACGTTAATGTTTGTATGGCGTAATGAGGATTGGTTTAGTTCATTATTTCCGTGTGCTCTTTGTTTTCGGATGTCTTGTTGGTTGTGTTGTTGTTGTTGTTGTTGTTCTTTGTTGTTGTTCAATCTTGAGGACACGGTGGTGGTAGTTTTCTATTATTTGGGTAGATGATTTGTTTTGTTTTCGGGGTTGCTTTTCGTTGTTGTTTTTGTAAGGATTTGGAAATTCGAGCGAGGGTTGGTATTTTTTCCTTCTGTTTTTCCTCTTGTTTGGGAGGGGGGGGTTATCATACCATTATTTTCCAAAGCAACCCTTAAAATACTCATTGTAAAGTACACAAAATGTACACTTGAAAAATACCTCTGGATTTAGAATTAAATGAACTCCCTTTCTGTGGTAAAAAAATAAATAAAAAGATATTTGTTCCCACCTTTCATTTTTACTACATTGAGGTTGGATTTTGATGTGATTTGATTTACCCACATCCACAACTAAGGTGATCTCGGAGGATTTTTTTTTGGTAGGATTTTTTGTTTTGTTTTTTGTATTTGCCCGGACTGCCCTGTAAACAGCCAAGTGATATTTAACGTGCACAGACTGTTGTGATCTGCACACGAGACCTCCATTTTACCGTCCATCTCCGATGGGACTAGGTGTCGATCCACCTACCTGAACCAGGGGGGGTATGGGGTGGGGGGGGGCAGTGGTAGATTGTTCTACAAGTCTCCCTCCCCTTGAGGTTGGAAAAAGCGATGTGTGTTATTTTTGTTGCTTTGTCTTATGATATCTGAATTGTATTACTCTCAGCCAGCTCACCTCTAAGGCCACAACCAGGCGTCCGTTGGCAAGACCTTGCAGCATGTGAGTCATGTGACCGTAGCCTGCTGGTGTCACTTTGTAACCTCCCTGAGGAAGAGCAAAACAAAAAAACAGAATGTCTTGACGTCTGATACACCTACGTTGACAGTGGGGTCTCGCATCTATTCGATTCCAAACACCTTTTTGAACAAGAAATGACTGCATAAAGAATTAGAGTCGAAACGGAAATGATGCAAATTACAGAATTTTTTCGCCCACGCGGTGTTTAAACGAGGCATGTGGCGGTTTTCTATTTCGGGATGTTTCCATGTACATGAAAGACGCGACGGAAAGTTTGTCAAAAAACGACAGTACTAGTACAGCAAAGTTCATAGTAGTAGCATACAAACAAAAATTCCCTCAAGGCCTTTAAGGCCTATAGAGCTGGAGTTTATTCCAGTTTCTATAGCATGAAGCGGAACAGGTGATAATAATCGCCTCCTTGCCAGGACGCCAGTCTGACGCAGGATTTTACTCCCAAGCTAGTGTTTGTACCATTTGCACCTGGGTAGTAGTAGTAGTAGTAGTAGTAGTAGTAGTAGTAGTAGTAGTAGTAGTAGTAGTAGTAGTAGTAGTAGTAGTAGTAGTAGTAGTAGTAGTAGTAGTAGTAGTAGTAGTAGTAGTAGTAGTAGTAGTAGTAGTAGTAATAATAATAGTAGTGGTGTGGTGTGGTGGTGGCGGTAGCGGTAGGAGTAGCAGCAACAGTAGTAGCAGTAGTAGTAGTAGTAGTAGTAGTAGTAGTAGTAATAGTAGTAGTAGTAGTAGTAGT